>JAUMJJ010000656.1:0-23493 GCA_033556795.1 Tapera naevia | reverse complement strand
CCCCCGCTCCCCCCACATCCCCCCCCGCTCCTGGGACCCCCGCGCTGCCCCCACATCCCCCCCCGCTCCCCCCACATCCCCCCGGCTCCAGGGAACCCCGCGCTGCCCCCACATCCCCCCCGCTCCTGGGACCCCCGCGCTGCCCCCACATCCCCCCGGCTCCTGGGAGCCCCGCGCTGCTCCCACATCCCCCCCCGCTCCTGGGAGCCCCGCGCTGCCCCCACATCCCCCCCCGCTCCCCCCACATCCCCCCCCCCGCTCCTGGGAGCCCCGCGCTGCCCCCACATCCCCCCCCTGCTCCTGGGAGCCCCGCGCTGCCCCCACATCCCCCCCCGCTCCCCCCACATCCCCCCGGCTCCTGGGACCTCTGCGCTGCCCCCACAACACCCCCGCTCCTGGGACCCCCGCGCTGCCCCCACATCCCCCCCCGCTCCTAGGACCCCCGCGCTGCCCCCACATCCCCCCCCGCTCCCCCAACATCCCCCCTGCTCGTGGGACCCCCGCGCTGCCCCCACATCCCCCCCGCTCACCCCACATCCCCCCCGCTCCTGGGACCCCCGCGCTGCCCCCACATCCCCCGGCTCCTGGGAGCCCCGCGCTGCTCCCACATCCCCCCCCGCTCCTGGGAGCCCCGCGCTGCCCCCACATCCCCCCCCGCTCCCCCCACATCCCCCCCCCCGCTCCTGGGAGCCCCGCGCTGCCCCCACATCCCCCCCCTGCTCCTGGGAGCCCCGCGCTGCCCCCACATCCCCCCGGCTCCTGGGACCCCCGCGCTGCCCCCACATCCCCCCGGCACCTGGGAGCCCCGCGCTGCCTCCAGAGCCCCCCCCGCTCCTGGGAGCCCCGCGCTGCCCCCACATCCCCCCCCGCTCCCCCCACATCCCCCCGGCTCCTGGGACCCCCGCGCTGCCTCCACATCCCCCCCCCCGCTCGTGGGAGCCCTGCGCTGCCCCCACATCCCCCCCCCCCCGCTCCTGGGACCCCCGCGCTGCCCCCACATCCCCCCCCGCTCACCCCACATCCCCCCGGCTCCTGGGACCCCCCGCACTGCCTCCACAACCCGCCCGCTCCTGGGACCCCCGCGCTGCCCCCACATCCCCCCCCGCTCCCCCCACATCCCCCCGGCTCCTGGGACCCCCGCACTGCCCCCACATCCCTCCCCGCTCACCCCACATCTCCCCGGCTCCTGGGACCCTCGCGCTGCCCCCACATCTCCCCCCGCTCCTGGGAGCCCCGCGCTGCCCCCACATCCCCCCCCCGCTCCTGGGACCCCCGCGCTGCTCCCATATCCCCCCGCCTCCTGGGAGCCCCGCGCTGCCCCCACATCCCCCCCCCGCTCCTGGGAGCCTCGCGCTGCCCCCACATCCCCCCGGCTCCTGGGACCCCCGCGCTGCCCCCACATCCCCCACCGCTCCCCCCACATCCCCCCGGCTCCTGGGACCCCCGCACTGCCCCCACATCCCCCCCCGCTCCCCCCACATCCCCCCGCTCCTGGGACCCCCGCGCTGCCCCCACACCCCCCCGGCTCCTGGGAGCCCCGCGCTGCCCCCACATCCCCCCCCCGCTCCTGGGAGCCCCGCGCTGCCCCCACATCCCCCCGGCTCCTGGGACCCCCGCGCTGCCCCCACAACCCCCCCGCTCCCCCCCACATCCCCCCGGCTCCTGGGACCCCCGCACTGCCCCCACATCCCCCCCCGCTCCCCCCACATCCCCCCGGCTCCTGGGACCCCCGCGCTGCCCCCACATCCCCCCCCGCTCCCCCCACATCCCCCCGGCTCCTGGGACCCCCGCGCTGCCCCCACATCCCCCCCCGCTCCCCCCACATCCCCCCGGCTCCTGGGACCCCCGCGCTGCCCCCACATCCCCCCCCGATCCCCCCACATCCCCCCGGCTCCTGGGACCCCCGCGCTGCCCCCACATCCCCCCCCGCTCCCGGGACCCCCGCACTGCCCCCACATCCCCCCCCGCTCCCCCCACATCCCCCCGGCTCCTGGGACCCCCGCGCTGCCCCCACATCCCCCGGCTCCTGGGACTCCCGCGCTGCCCCTACATCTCCCCCCCTCTCCTGGGACCCCCGCGCTGCCCCCACATCCCCCCCGGCTCCTGGGACCCCGGCGCTGCCCCGACATCCCCCCCGGCTCCTGGGACCCCGGCGCTGCCCTCACATCCCCCCGGCTCCTGGGACCCCCGCGCTGCCCCCACATCCTCCCGGCTCCTGGGAGCCCCGTGCTGCCCCCACATCCCCCCCGCTCCTGGGACCCCCGCGCTGCCCCTACATCCCCCCGGCTCCTGGGACCCCCGCGCTGCCCCCACATCCCCCCCCGCTCCTCCCACAACCCCCCGGCACCTGGGACCCCCGCGCTGCCCCCACATCCCCCCGCTCCTGGGACCCCCGCGCTGCCCCCACATCCCCCCCGCTCCCCCACATCCCCCCGGCTCCTGGGACCCCCGCTCTGCCTCCAGAGCCCCCCCCGCTCCTGGGAGCCCCGCGCTGCCCCCACATCCCCCCCGGTCCCCCCACATCCCCCGGCTCCTGGGACCCCCGCGCTGCCTCCACATGCCCCCCCCCGCTCGTGGGAGCCCTGCACTGCCCCCACATCCCCCCCCCCCCGGTCCTGGGACCCCCGCGCTGCCCCCACATCCCCCCCCGCTCCCCCCACATCCCCCCGGCTCCTGGGAGCCCCGCGCTGCCCCCACATCCTACCCCCGCTCCCCCCACATCCCCCCGGCTCCTGGGACCCCCGCGCTGCCTCCACATGCCCCCCCCCGCTCATGGGAGCCCTGCGCTGCCCCCACATCCCCCCCCCCCCCGGTCCTGGGACCCCCGCGCTGCCCCCACATCCCCCCCCGCTCCCCCCACATCCCCCCGGCTCCTGGGAACCCCGCGCTGCCCCCACATCACCCCCGCTCCTGGGACCCCCGCGCTGCCCCCACAACCCCCCCGCTCCTGGGAGCCCCGCGCTGCCCCCACATCCCCCCCCGCTCCCCCCACATCCCCCCGGCTCCTGGGACCCCCGCGCTGCCCCCACATCCCCCCCCGCTCACCCCACATCTCCCCGGCTCCTGGGACCCCCGCTCTGCCTCCAGAGCCCCCCCCGGCTCCTGGGACCGCCGCGCTGCCCCCACATCCCCCCCCGCTCCCCCCACATCTCCCCGGCCTCTGGGACCCCCGCGCTGCCTCCAGAGCCCCCCCCGCTCCTGGGAGCCCCGCGCTGCCCCCACATCCCCCCCCGCTCCCCCCACATCCCCCCGGCTCGTGGGACCCCCGCGCTGCCCCCACATCCCCCCCCGCTCACCCCACATCTCCCCGGCTCCTGGGACCCCCGCGCTGCCCCCACATCCCCCCCCGCTCCTGGGAGCCCCGCGCTGCCCCCACATCCCCCCCCCGCTCTTGGGACCCCCGCGCTGCCCCCACATTCCCCCGGCTCCTGGGAGCCCCGCGCTGCCCCCACATCCCCCCCCCGCTCCTGGGAGCCCCGCGCTGCCGCCACATCCCCCCCGGCTCCTGGGACGCCCGCGCTGCCCCTCATCCCCCCCCGCTCCCCCCACATCCCCCCCGCTCCTGGGACCCCCGCGCTGCCCCCACAACCCCCCCGCTCCTGGGACCCCCGCGCTGCCCCCACATCCCCCCCCGCTCCTGGGACCCCCCCGCTCCCCCCACATCCCCCCGGCTCGTGGGACCCCCGCACTGCCCCCACATCCCCCCCCGCTCACCCCACATCTCCCCGGCTCCTGGGACCCCCGCGCTGCCTCCAGAGCCCCCCCCGCTCCTGGGAGCCCCGCGCTGCCCCCACATCCCCCCCGCTCCCCCCACATCCCCCCGGCTCCTGGGACCCCCGCGCTGCCTCCACATCCCCCCCCCCGCTCGTGGGAGCCCTGCGCTGCCCCCACATCCCCCCCCCCCCCGCTCCTGGGACCCCCGCGCTGCCCCCACATCTCCCCCCGCTCCTGGGAGCCCCGCGCTGCCCCCACATCCCCCCCCCCGCTCCTGGGACCCCCGCGCTGCTCCCACATCCCCCCGCCTCCTGGGAGCCCCGCGCTGCCCCCACATCCCCCCCCCGCTCCTGGGAGCCTCGCGCTGCCCCCACATCCCCCCGGCTCCTGGGACCCCCGCGCTGCCCCCACATCCCCCACCGCTCCCCCCACATCCCCCCGGCTCCTGGGACCCCCGCACTGCCCCCACATCCCCCCCCGCTCCCCCCACATCCCCCCGGCTCCTGGGACCCCCGCGCTGCCCCCACATCCCCCCCCGCTCCTGGGACCCCCGCACTGCCCCCACATCCCCCCCCGCTCCCCCCACATCCCCCCGGCTCCTGGGACCCCTGCGCTGCCCCCACATCCCCCCCGGCTCCTGGGACCCCGGCGCTGCCCTCACATCCCCCCGGCTCCTGGGACCCCCGCGCTGCCCCCACATCCCCCCGGCTCCTGGGAGCCCCGCGCTGCCCCCACATCCCCCCGGCTCCTGGGACCCCCGCGCTGCCCCCACATCCCCCCCCCCGCTCCCCCCACAACCCCCCGGCTCCTGGGACCCCCACACTGCCCCCACATCCCCCCCGCTCCTGGGACCCCCGCGCTGCCCCCACATCCCCCCCCGCTCCACCCACATCCCCCCGGCTCCTGGGACCCCCGCGCTGCCCCCACAACCCCCCCGCTCCTGGGACCCCCGCGCTGCCCCCACATCCCCCCCCGCTCCTGGGACCCCCGCGCTGCCCCCACATCCCCCCCCGCTCCCCCCACATCCCCCCGGCTCCTGGGACCCCCGCGCTGCCCCCACATCCCCCCCCGCTCACCCCACATATCCCCGGCTCCTGGGACCCCCGCGCTGCTCCCACATCCCCCCCCGCTCCTGGGAGCCCCGCGCTGCCCCCACATCCCCCCCCCGCTCCTGGGAGCCCCGCGCTGCCCCCACATCCCCCCGGCTCCTGGGACCCCCGCGCTGCCTCCAGAGCCCCCCCCGCTCCTGGGAGCCCCGCGCTGCCCCCACATCCCCCCCCGCTCCCCCCACATCCCCCCGGCTCCTGGGACCCCCGCGCTGCCCCCACATCCCCCCGGCTCCTGGGAGCCCCGCGCTGCTCCCTCATCCCGCCCCGCTCCTGGGAGCCCCGCGCTGCCCCCACATCCCCCCCCGCTCCCCCCACATCCCCCCCCCGCTCCTGGGAGCCCTGCGCTGCCCACACATCCCCCCCCTGCTCCTGGGAGCCCCGCGCTGCCCCCACATCCCCCCGGCTCCTGGGACCCCCGCGCTGCCTCAAGAGCCCCCCCCGCTCCTTGGAGCCCCGCGCTGCCCCCACATCCCCCCCCCGCTCCTGGGAGCCCCGCGCTGCCCCCACATCCCCCCGGCTCCTGGGACCCCCGCGCTGCCTCCAGAGCCCCCCCCGCTCCTGGGAGCCCCGCGCTGCCCCCACATCCCCCCCCGCTCCCCCCACATCCCCCCGGCTCCTGGGACCCCCGCGCTGCCTCCACATGCCCCCCCCCGCTCGTGGGAGCCCTGCGCTGCCCCCACATCCCCCCCCCCCCCGCTCCTGGGACCCCCGCGCTGCCCCCACATCCCCCCCCGCTCCCCCCACATCCCCCCGGCTCCTGGGAACCCCGCGCTGCCCCCACATCCCCCCCGCTCCTGGGACCCCCGCGCTACCCCCACATCCCCCCCCGCTCCTGGGACCCCCCCGCTCCCCCCACATCCCCCCGGCTCCTGGGACCCCCGCGCTGCCCCCACATCCCCCCCCGCTCACCCCACATCTCCCCGGCTCCTGGGACCCCCGCGCTGCCTCCAGAGCCCCCCCCGCTCCTGGGAGCCCCGCGCTGCCCCCACATCCCCCCCCGCTCCCCCCACATCCCCCCGGCTCCTGGGACCCCCGCGCTGCCTCCACATCCCCCCCCCCCGCTCCTGGGACCCCCGCGCAGCCCCCACATCCCCCCCCGCTCCCCCCACATCCCCCCGGCTCCTGGGACCCCCGCGCTGCCCCCACATCCCCCCCGATCCTGGGAGCCCCGCGCTGCCCCCACATCCCCCCCGCTCCTGGGACCCCCGCGCTGCCCCCACAAGCCCCCGCTCCTGGGACCCCCGCGCTGCCCCCACATTCTCCCCCGCTAACCCCACATCTCCCCGGCTCCTGGGACCCCCGTGCTGCCCCACATCCCCCCCCCCGCTCCTGGGACCCCCGCGCTGCCCCCACATCCCCCGGCTCCTGGGACCCCCCGCGCTGCCTCCAGAGCCCCCCCCGCTCCTGGGAGCGCCGCGCTGCCCCCACATCCCCCCCCCGCTCACCCCACATATGCCCGGCTCCTGGGACCCCCGCGCTGCCCCCACATCCCCCCCCGCTCCTGGGAGCCCCGCGCTGCCCCCACATCCCCCCCCCGTTCCTGGGACCCCCGCGCTGCCCCCACACCCCCCCGGCTCCTGGGAGCCCCGCGCTGCCCCCACATCCCCCCCCCGCTCCTGGGAGCCCCGCGCTGCCCCCACATCCCCCCGGCTCCTGGGACCCCCGCGCTGCCCCCACATCCCCCCCTGCTCCCCGGACCCCCGCGCTGCCCCCACATCCCCCCCCCCGCTCCCCCCACAACCCCCCGGCTCCTGGGACCCCCGCGCTGCCCCCACAACCCCCCCGCTCCTGGGACCCCCGCGCTGCCCCCACATCCCCCCCCGCTCCCCCCACATCCCCCCAGCTCCTGGGACCCCCGCGCTGCCCCCACAACCCCCCCGCTCCTGGGACCCCCGCGCTGCCCCCACATCCCCCCCCTCTCCTGGGACCCCCGCGATGCCCCCACATCCCCCCCCGCTCCCCCCACATCCCCCCGGCTCGTGGGACCCCCGCGCTGCCCTCACATCCCCCCCCGCTCACCCCACATCTCCCCGGCTCCTGGGACCCCCGCGCTGCTCCCACATCCCCCCCGGCTCCTGGGACCCCCGCGCTGCCCCCACATCCCCCCCCGCTCCCCCCACATCCCCCCCCGCTCCTGGGACCCCCGCGCTGCCCCCACATCCCTCCCCGCTCCCCCCACATCCCCCCGGCTCCTGGGACCCCCGCGCTGCCCCCACATCCCCCCCCCGCTCGTGGGAGCCCTGCGCTGCCCCCACATCCCCCCCCGCCCCGGTCCTGGGACCCCCACGCTGCCCCCACATCCCCCCCCGCTCCCCCCACATCCCCCCGGCTCCTGGGAACCCCGCGCTGCCCCCACATCACCCCCGCTCCTGGGACCCCCGCGCTGCCCCCACAACCCCCCCGCTCCTGGGACCCCCGCGCTGCCCCCACATCCCCCCCCGCTCCTGGGACCCCCCCGCTCCCCCCACATCCCCCCGGCTCCTGGGACCCCCGCGCTGCCCCCACATCCCCCCCCGCTCACCCCACATCTCCCCGGCTCCTGGGACCCCCGCTCTGCCTCCAGAGCCCCCCCCGCTCCTGGGAGCCCCGCGCTGCCCCCACATCCCCCCCGCTCCCCCCACATCCCCCCGGCTCCTGGGACCCCCGCGCTGCCTCCACATCCCCCCCCCCGCTCGTGGGAGCCCTGCGCTGCCCCCACATCCCCCCCCGCTCCTGGGACCCCCGCGCTGCCCCCACAACCCCCCCGCTCCTGGGACCCCCGCGCTGCCCCCACATCCCCCCACGCTCCTGGGACCCCTGCGCTGCCCCCACATCCCCCCCCGCTCCCCCCACATCCCCCCGGCTCGTGGGACCCCCGCGTTGCCCCCACATCCCCCCCCGCTCACCCCACATCTCCCCGGCTCCTGGGACCCCCGCGCTGCCCCCACATCCCCCCCCGCTCCTGGGAGCCCCGCGCTGCCCCCACATCCCCCCCCCGCTCCTGGGACCCCCGCGCTGCCCCCACATCCCCCCGGCTCCTGGGACCCCCGCGCTGCCTCCAGAGCCCCCCCCGCTCCTGGGAGCCCCGCGCTGCCCCCACATCCCCTCCCGCTCCCCCCACATTCCCCCGGCTCCTGGGACCCCCGCGCTGCCTCCACATGCCCCCCCCCGCTCGTGGGAGCCCTGCGCTGCCCCACATCCCCGCCCCCCCCGGTCCTGGGACCCCCGCGCTGCCCCCACATCCCCCCCCGCTCCCCCCACATCCCCCAGCTCCTGGGAACCCCGCGCTGCCCCCACATCCCCCCCGCTCCTGGGACCCCCGCGCTGCCCCCACAACCCCCCCGCTCCTGAGACCCCCGCGCTGCCCCCACATCCCCCCCCGCTCCTGGGACCCCCCCGCTCCCCCCACATCCCCCCGGCTCGTGGGACCCCCGCGCTGCCCCCACATCCCCCCCCGCTCACCCCACATCTCCCCGGCTCCTGGGACCCCCGCGCTGCCCCCACATCCCCCCCCGCTCCTGGGAGCCCCGCGCTGCCCCCACATCCCCCCCCCGCTCCTGGGACCCCCGCGCTGCCCCCACATCCCCCCGGCTCCTGGGAGCCCCGCGCTGCCCCCACATCCCCCCCCCGCTCCTGGGAGCCCCGCGCTGCCCCCACATCCCCCCCCGCTCCCCCCACATCCCCCCGGCTCCTGGGACCTCCGCGCTGCCCCCACATCCCCCCCCGCTCCTGGGAGCCCCGCGCTGCCCCCACATCCCCCCCCCGTTCCTGGGACCCCCGCGCTGCCCCCACACCCCCCCGGCTCCTGGGAGCCCCGCGCTGCCCCCACATCCCCCCCCCGCTCCTGGGAGCCCCGCGCTGCCCCCACATCCCCCCGGCTCCTGGGACCCCCGCGCTGCCCCCACATCCCCCCCTGCTCCCCGGACCCCCGCGCTGCCCCCACATCCCCCCCCCCCGCTCCCCCCACAACCCCCCGGCTCCTGGGACCCCCGCGCTGCCCCCACAACCCCCCCGCTCCTGGGACCCCCGCGCTGCCCCCACATCCCCCCCCGCTCCCCCCACATCCCCCCAGCTCCTGGGACCCCCGCGCTGCCCCCACAACCCCCCCGCTCCTGGGACCCCCGCGCTGCCCCCACATCCCCCCCCTCTCCTGGGACCCCCGCGATGCCCCCACATCCCCCCCCGCTCCCCCACATCCCCCCGGCTCGTGGGACCCCCGCGCTGCCCCCACATCCCCCCCCGCTCACCCCACATCTCCCCGGCTCCTGGGACCCCCGCGCTGCTCCCACATCCCCCCCGGCTCCTGGGACCCCCGCGCTGCCCCCACATCCCCCCCCGCTCCCCCCACATCCCCCCCCGCTCCTGGGACCCCCGCGCTGCCCCCACATCCCTCCCCGCTCCCCCCACATCCCCCCGGCTCCTGGGACCCCCGCGCTGCCCCCACATCCCCCCCCCGCTCGTGGGAGCCCTGCGCTGCCCCCACATCCCCCCCCGCCCCGGTCCTGGGACCCCCGCGCTGCCCCCACATCCCCCCCCGCTCCCCCCACATCCCCCCGGCTCCTGGGAACCCCGCGCTGCCCCCACATCACCCCCGCTCCTGGGACCCCCGCGCTGCCCCCACAACCCCCCCGCTCCTGGGACCCCCGCGCTGCCCCCACATCCCCCCCCGCTCCTGGGACCCCCCCGCTCCCCCCACATCCCCCCGGCTCCTGGGACCCCCGCGCTGCCCCCACATCCCCCCCCGCTCACCCCACATCTCCCCGGCTCCTGGGACCCCCGCTCTGCCTCCAGAGCCCCCCCCGCTCCTGGGAGCCCCGCGCTGCCCCCACATCCCCCCCGCTCCCCCCACATCCCCCCGGCTCCTGGGACCCCCGCGCTGCCTCCACATCCCCCCCCCCGCTCGAGGGAGCCCTGCGCTGCCCCCACATCCCCCCCCCCCCCGCTCCTGGGACCCCCGCGCTGCCCCCACATCCCCCCCCGCTCCCCCCACATCCCCCCGGCTCCTGGGACCCCCGCGCTGCCCCCACATCCCCCCCGCTCCTGGGACCCCCGCGCTGCCCCTACATCCCCCCGGCTCCTGGGACCCCCGCGCTGCCCCCACATCCCCCCCCGCTCCCCCCACAACCCCCCGGCACCTGGGACCCCCGCGCTGCCCCCACATCCCCCCCGCTCCTGGGACCCCCGCGCTGCCCCCACATCCCCCCCCGCTCCCCCCACATCCCCCCGGCTCCTGGGACCCCCGCTCTGCCTCCAGAGCCCCCCCCGCTCCTGGGAGCCCCGCGCTGCCCCCACATCCCCCCCGCTCCCCCCACATCCCCCCGGCTCCTGGGACCCCCGCGCTGCCTCCACATGCCCCCCCCCGCTCGTGGGAGCCCTGCACTGCCCCCACATCCCCCCCCCCCCCGGTCCTGGGACCCCCGCGCTGCCCCCACATCCCCCCCCGCTCCCCCCACATCCCCCCGGCTCCTGGGAGCCCCGCGCTGCCCCCACATCCTACCCCCGCTCCCCCCACATCCCCCCGGCTCCTGGGACCCCCGCGCTGCCTCCACATGCCCCCCCCCGCTCATGGGAGCCCTGCGCTGCCCCCACATCCCCCCCCCCCCCGGTCCTGGGACCCCCGCGCTGCCCCCACATCCCCCCCCGCTCCCCCCACATCCCCCCGGCTCCTGGGAACCCCGCGCTGCCCCCACATCACCCCCGCTCCTGGGACCCCCGCGCTGCCCCCACAACCCCCCCGCTCCTGGGAGCCCCGCGCTGCCCCCACATCCCCCCCCGCTCCCCCCACATCCCCCCGGCTCCTGGGACCCCCGCGCTGCCCCCACATCCCCCCCCGCTCACCCCACATCTCCCCGGCTCCTGGGACCCCCGCTCTGCCTCCAGAGCCCCCCCCGGCTCCTGGGACCGCCGCGCTGCCCCCACATCCCCCCCCGCTCCCCCCACATCTCCCCGGCCTCTGGGACCCCCGCGCTGCCTCCAGAGCCCCCCCCGCTCCTGGGAGCCCCGCGCTGCCCCCACATCCCCCCCCGCTCCCCCCACATCCCCCCGGCTCGTGGGACCCCCGCGCTGCCCCCACATCCCTCCCCGCTCACCCCACATCTCCCCGGCTCCTGGGACCCTCGCGCTGCCCCCACATCTCCCCCCGCTCCTGGGAGCCCCGCGCTGCCCCCACATCCCCCCCCCGCTCCTGGGACCCCCGCGCTGCTCCCACATCCCCCCGCCTCCTGGGAGCCCCGCGCTGCCCCCACATCCCCCCCCCGCTCCTGGGAGCCTCGCGCTGCCCCCACATCCCCCCGGCTCCTGGGACCCCCGCGCTGCCCCCACATCCCCCACCGCTCCCCCCACATCCCCCCGGCTCCTGGGACCCCCGCACTGCCCCCACATCCCCCCCGCTCCCCCCACATCCCCCCGGCTCCTGGGACCCCCGCGCTGCCTCCACATCCCCCCCCCCGCTCGTGGGAGCCCTGCGCTGCCCCCACATCCCCCCCCGCTCCTGGGACCCCCGCGCTGCCCCCACAACCCCCCCGCTCCTGGGACCCCCGCGCTGCCCCCACATCCCCCCCCGCTCCTGGGACCCCTGCGCTGCCCCCACATCCCCCCCCGCTCCCCCCACATCCCCCCGGCTCGTGGGACCCCCGCGTTGCCCCCACATCCCCCCCCGCTCACCCCACATCTCCCCGGCTCCTGGGACCCCCGCGCTGCCCCCACATCCCCCCCCGCTCCTGGGAGCCCCGCGCTGCCCCCACATCCCCCCCCCGCTCCTGGGACCCCCGCGCTGCCCCCACATCCCCCCGGCTCCTGGGACCCCCGCGCTGCCTCCAGAGCCCCCCCCGCTCCTGGGAGCCCCGCGCTGCCCCCACATCCCCTCCCGCTCCCCCCACATTCCCCCGGCTCCTGGGACCCCCGCGCTGCCTCCACATGCCCCCCCCCGCTCGTGGGAGCCCTGCGCTGCCCCCACATCCCCGCCCCCCCCGGTCCTGCGACCCCCGCGCTGCCCCCACATCCCCCCCCGCTCCCCCCACATCCCCCAGCTCCTGGGAACCCCGCGCTGCCCCCACATCCCCCCCGCTCCTGGGACCCCCGCGCTGCCCCCACAACCCCCCCGCTCCTGAGACCCCCGCGCTGCCCCCACATCCCCCCCCGCTCCTGGGACCCCCCCGCTCCCCCCACATCCCCCCGGCTCGTGGGACCCCCGCGCTGCCCCCACATCCCCCCCCGCTCACCCCACATCTCCCCGGCTCCTGGGACCCCCGCGCTGCCCCCACATCCCCCCCCGCTCCTGGGAGCCCCGCGCTGCCCCCACATCCCCCCCCCGCTTCTGGGACCCCCGCGCTGCCCCCACATCCCCCCGGCTCCTGGGAGCCCCGCGCTGCCCCCACATCCCCCCCCCGCTCCTGGGAGCCCCGCGCTGCCCCCACATCCCCCCCCGCTCCCCCCACATCCCCCCGGCTCCTGGAACCTCCGCGCTGCCCCCACATCCCCCCCCGCTCCTGGGGGCCCCGCGCTGCCCCCACATCCCCCCCCCGTTCCTGGGACCCCCGCGCTGCCCCCACACCCCCCCGGCTCCTGGGAGCCCCGCGCTGCCCCCACATCCCCCCCCCGCTCCTGGGAGCCCCGCGCTGCCCCCACATCCCCCCGGCTCCTGGGACCCCCGCGCTGCCCCCACATCCCCCCCTGCTCCCCGGACCCCCGCGCTGCCCCCACATCCCCCCCCCCGCTCCCCCCACAACCCCCCGGCTCCTGGGACCCCCGCGCTGCCCCCACAACCCCCCCGCTCCTGGGACCCCCGCGCTGCCCCCACATCCCCCCCCGCTCCCCCCACATCCCCCCAGCTCCTGGGACCCCCGCGCTGCCCCCACAACCCCCCCGCTCCTGGGACCCCCGCGCTGCCCCCACATCCCCCCCCTCTCCTGGGACCCCCGCGATGCCCCCACATCCCCCCCCGCTCCCCCCACATCCCCCCGGCTCGTGGGACCCCCGCGCTGCCCCCACATCCCCCCCCGCTCACCCCACATCTCCCCGGCTCCTGGGACCCCCGCGCTGCTCCCACATCCCCCCCGGCTCCTGGGACCCCCGCGCTGCCCCCACATCCCCCCCCGCTCCCCCCACATCCCCCCCCGCTCCTGGGACCCCCGCGCTGCCCCCACATCCCTCCCCGCTCCCCCCACATCCCCCCGGCTCCTGGGACCCCCGCGCTGCCCCCACATCCCCCCCCCGCTCGTGGGAGCCCTGCGCTGCCCCCACATCCCCCCCCGCCCCGGTCCTGGGACCCCCGCGCTGCCCCCACATCCCCCCCCGCTCCCCCCACATCCCCCCGGCTCCTGGGAACCCCGCGCTGCCCCCACATCACCCCCGCTCCTGGGACCCCCGCGCTGCCCCCACAACCCCCCCGCTCCTGGGACCCCCGCGCTGCCCCCACATCCCCCCCCGCTCCTGGGACCCCCCCGCTCCCCCCACATCCCCCCGGCTCCTGGGACCCCCGCGCTGCCCCCACATCCCCCCCCGCTCACCCCACATCTCCCCGGCTCCTGGGACCCCCGCTCTGCCTCCAGAGCCCCCCCCGCTCCTGGGAGCCCCGCGCTGCCCCCACATCCCCCCCCGCTCCCCCCACATCCCCCCGGCTCCTGGGACCCCCGCGCTGCCCCCACATCCCCCCCGCTCCTGGGACCCCCGCGCTGCCCCTACATCCCCCCGGCTCCTGGGACCCCCGCGCTGCCCCCACATCCCCCCCCGCTCCCCCCACAACCCCCCGGCACCTGGGACCCCCGCGCTGCCCCCACATCCCCCCCGCTCCTGGGACCCCCGCGCTGCCCCCACATCCCCCCCCGCTCCCCCCACATCCCCCCGGCTCCTGGGACCCCCGCTCTGCCTCCAGAGCCCCCCCCGCTCCTGGGAGCCCCGCGCTGCCCCCACATCCCCCCCGCTCCCCCCACATCCCCCCGGCTCCTGGGACCCCCGCGCTGCCTCCACATGCCCCCCCCCGCTCGTGGGAGCCCTGCACTGCCCCCACATCCCCCCCCCCCCCGGTCCTGGGACCCCCGCGCTGCCCCCACATCCCCCCCCGCTCCCCCCACATCCCCCCGGCTCCTGGGAGCCCCGCGCTGCCCCCACATCCTACCCCCGCTCCCCCCACATCCCCCCGGCTCCTGGGACCCCCGCGCTGCCTCCACATGCCCCCCCCCGCTCATGGGAGCCCTGCGCTGCCCCCACATCCCCCCCCCCCCCGGTCCTGGGACCCCCGCGCTGCCCCCACATCCCCCCCCGCTCCCCCCACATCCCCCCGGCTCCTGGGAACCCCGCGCTGCCCCCACATCACCCCCGCTCCTGGGACCCCCGCGCTGCCCCCACAACCCCCCCGCTCCTGGGAGCCCCGCGCTGCCCCCACATCCCCCCCCGCTCCCCCCACATCCCCCCGGCTCCTGGGACCCCCGCGCTGCCCCCACATCCCCCCCCGCTCACCCCACATCTCCCCGGCTCCTGGGACCCCCGCTCTGCCTCCAGAGCCCCCCCCGGCTCCTGGGACCGCCGCGCTGCCCCCACATCCCCCCCCGCTCCCCCCACATCTCCCCGGCCTCTGGGACCCCCGCGCTGCCTCCAGAGCCCCCCCCGCTCCTGGGAGCCCCGCGCTGCCCCCACATCCCCCCCCGCTCCCCCCACATCCCCCCGGCTCGTGGGACCCCCGCGCTGCCCCCACATCCCCCCCCGCTCACCCCACATCTCCCCGGCTCCTGGGACCCCCGCGCTGCCCCCACATCCCCCCCCGCTCCTGGGAGCCCCGCGCTGCCCCCACATCCCCCCCCCGCTCTTGGGACCCCCGCGCTGCCCCCACATTCCCCCGGCTCCTGGGAGCCCCGCGCTGCCCCCACATCCCCCCCCCGCTCCTGGGAGCCCCGCGCTGCCGCCACATCCCCCCCGGCTCCTGGGACGCCCGCGCTGCCCCCACATCCCCCCCCGCTCCCCCCACATCCCCCCGGCTCCTGGGACCCCCGCACTGCCCCCACATCCCCCCCCGCTCCCCCCACATCCCCCCGGCTCCTGGGACCTCCGCGCTGCCCCCACATCCCCCCCCTCTCCCCCCACATGCCCCCGGCTCCTGGGACCCCCGCGCTGCCTCCACATGCCCCCCCCCGCTCGTGGGAGCCCTGCGCTGCCCCCACATCCCTCCCCCCCCCCGGTCCTGGGACCCCCGCGCTGCCCCTCATCCCCCCCCGCTCCCCCCACATCCCGCCGGCTCCTGGGAACCCCGCGCTGCCCCCACATCCCCCCCGCTCCTGGGACCCCCGCGCTGCCCCCACAACCCCCCCGCTCCTGGGACCCCCGCGCTGCCCCCACATCCCCCCCCGCTCCTGGGACCCCCCCGCTCCCCCCACATCCCCCCGGCTCGTGGGACCCCCGCACTGCCCCCACATCCCCCCCCGCTCACCCCACATCTCCCCGGCTCCTGGGACCCCCGCGCTGCCTCCAGAGCCCCCCCCGCTCCTGGGAGCCCCGCGCTGCCCCCACATCCCCCCCCGCTCCCCCCACATCCCCCCGGCTCCTGGGACCCCCGCGCTGCCTCCACATCCCCCCCCCCGCTCGTGGGAGCCCTGCGCTGCCCCCACATCCCCCCCCCCCCCCGCTCCTGGGACCCCCGCGCTGCCCCCACAACCCCCCCGCTCACCCCACATCCCCCCGGCTCCTGGGACCCCCGCACTGCCCCCACAACCCGCCCGCTCCTGGGACCCCCGCGCTGCCCCCACATCCCCCCCCGCTCCCCCCACATCCCCCCGGCTCCTGGGACCCCCGCACTGCCCCCACATCCCTCCCCGCTCACCCCACATCTCCCCGGCTCCTGGGACCCTCGCGCTGCCCCCACATCTCCCCCCGCTCCTGGGAGCCCCGCGCTGCCCCCACATCCCCCCCCCGCTCCTGGGACCCCCGCGCTGCTCCCACATCCCCCCGCCTCCTGGGAGCCCCGCGCTGCCCCCACATCCCCCCCCCGCTCCTGGGAGCCTCGCGCTGCCCCCACATCCCCCCGGCTCCTGGGACCCCCGCGCTGCCCCCACATCCCCCACCGCTCCCCCCACATCCCCCCGGCTCCTGGGACCCCCGCACTGCCCCCACATCCCCCCCCGCTCCCCCCACATCCCCCCGGCTCCTGGGACCCCCGCGCTGCCCCCACATCCCCCCCCGCTCGTGGGACCCCCGCACTGCCCCCACATCCCCCCCCGCTCCCCCCACATCCCCCCGGCTCCTGGGACCCCTGCGCTGCCCCCACATCCCCCCCGGCTCCTGGGACCCCGGCGCTGCCCTCACATCCCCCCGGCTCCTGGGACCCCCGCGCTGCCCCCACATCCCCCCGGCTCCTGGGAGCCCCGCGCTGCCCCCACATCCCCCCGGCTCCTGGGACCCCCGCGCTGCCCCCACATCCCCCCCCCCGCTCCCCCCACAACCCCCCGGCTCCTGGGACCCCCACGCTGCCCCCACATCCCCCCCGCTCCTGGGACCCCCGCGCTGCCCCCACTTCCCCCCCCGCTCCCCCCACATCCCCCCGGCTCCTGGGACCCCCGCGCTGCCCCCACAACCCCCCCGCTCCTGGGACCCCCGCGCTGCCCCCACATCCCCCCCCGCTCCTGGGACCCCCGCGCTGCCCCCACATCCCCCCCCGCTCCCCCCACATCCCCCCGGCTCCTGGGACCCCCGCGCTGCCCCCACATCCCCCCCCGCTCACCCCACATCTCCCCGGCTCCTGGGACCCCCGCGCTGCCCCCACATCCCCCCCGGCTCCTGGGACCCCCGCGCTGCCCCCACATCCCCCCCCGCTCCCCCCACATCCCCCCCCGCTCCTGGGACCCCCGCGCTGCCCCCACATCCCTCCCCGCTCCCCCCACATCCCCCCGGCTCCTGGGACCCCCGCGCTGCCCCCACATCCCCCCGGCTCCTGGGAGCCCCGCGCTGCTCCCACATCCCCCCCCGCTCCTGGGAGCCCCGCGCTGCCCCCACATCCCCCCCCCCGCTCCTGGGAGCCCCGCGCTGCCCCCACATCCCCCCGGCTCCTGGGACCCCCGCGCTGCCTCCAGAGCCCCCCCCGCTCCTGGGAGCCCCGCGCTGCCCCCACATCCCCCCCCGCTCCCCCCACAACCCCCGGCTCCTGGGACCCCCGCGCTGCCCCCACATCCCCCCGGCTCCTGGGAGCCCCGCGCTGCTCCCTCATCCCGCCCCGCTCCTGGGAGCCCCGCGCTGCCCCCCACATCCCCCCCCGCTCCCCCCACATCCCCCCCCCGCTCCTGGGAGCCCTGCGCTGCCCCCACATCCCCCCCCCTGCTCCTGGGAGCCCCGCGCTGCCCCACATCCCCCCGGCTCCTGGGACCCCCGCGCTGCCTCAAGAGCCCCCCCCGCTCCTTGGAGCCCCGCGCTGCCCCCACATCCCCCGCCCGCTCCTGGGAGCCCCGCGCTGCCCCCACATCCCCCCGGCTCCTGGGACCCCCGCGCTGCCTCCAGAGCCCCCCCCGCTCCTGGGAGCCCCGCGCTGCCCCCACATCCCCCCCCGCTCCCCCCACATCCCCCCGGCTCCTGGGACCCCCGCGCTGCCTCCACATGCCCCCCCCCGCTCGTGGGAGCCCTGCGCTGCCCCCACATCCCCCCCCCCCCGCTCCTGGGACCCCCGCGCTGCCCCCACATCCACCCCCGCTCCCCCCACATCCCCCCGGCTCCTGGGAACCCCGCGCTGCCCCCACATCCCCCCCGCTCCTGGGACCCCCGCGCTACCCCCACATCCCCCCCCGCTCCTGGGACCCCCCCGCTCCCCCCACATCCCCCCGGCTCCTGGGACCCCCGCGCTGCCCCCACATCCCCCCCGCTCACCCCACATCTCCCCGGCTCCTGGGACCCCCCGCGCTGCCTCCAGACCCCCCCCGCTCCTGGGAGCCCCGCGCTGCCCCCACATCCCCCCCCGCTCCCCCCACATCCCCCCGGCTCCTGGGACCCCCGCGCTGCCTCCACATCCCCCCCCCCGCTCCTGGGACCCCCGCGCAGCCCCCACATCCCCCCCCGCTCCCCCCACATCCCCCGGCTCCTGGGACCCCCGCGCTGCCCCCACATCCCCCCCGATCCTGGGAGCCCCGCGCTGGCCCCACATCCCCCCCGCTCCTGGGACCCCCGCGCTGCCCCCACAAGCCCCCGCTCCTGGGACCCCCGCGCTGCCCCCACATTCTCCCCCGCTAACCCCACATCTCCCCGGCTCCTGGGACCCCCGTGCTGCCCCCACATCCCCCCCCCCGCTCCTGGGACCCCCGCGCTGCCCCCACATCCCCCCGGCTCCTGGGACCCCCGCGCTGCCTCCAGAGCCCCCCCCGCTCCTGGGAGCGCCGCGCTGCCCCCACATCCCCCCCCCGCTCACCCCACATATGCCCGGCTCCTGGGACCCCCGCGCTGCCCCCACATCCCCCCCCCGCTCCTGGGAGCCCCGCGCTGCCCCCACATCCCCCCCCCGTTCCTGGGACCCCCGCGCTGCCCCCACACCCCCCCGGCTCCTGGGAGCCCCGCGCTGCCCCCACATCCCCCCCCCGCTCCTGGGAGCCCCGCGCTGCCCCCACATCCCCCCGGCTCCTGGGACCCCCGCGCTGCCCCCACATCCCCCCCTGCTCCCCGGACCCCCGCGCTGCCCCCACATCCCCCCCCCCGCTCCCCCCACAACCCCCCGGCTCCTGGGACCCCCGCGCTGCCCCCACAACCCCCCCGCTCCTGGGACCCCGCGCTGCCCCCACATCCCCCCCCGCTCCCCCCACATCCCCCCAGCTCCTGGGACCCCCGCGCTGCCCCCACAACCCCCCCGCTCCTGGGACCCCCGCGCTGCCCCCACATCCCCCCCCTCTCCTGGGACCCCCGCGATGCCCCCACATCCCCCCCCGCTCCCCCCCACATCCCCCCGGCTCGTGGGACCCCCCGCGCTGCCCTCACATCCCCCCCCGCTCACCCCACATCTCCCCGGCTCCTGGGACCCCCGCGCTGCTCCCACATCCCCCCCGGCTCCTGGGACCCCCGCGCTGCCCCCACATCCCCCCCCGCTCCCCCCACATCCCCCCCCGCTCCTGGGACCCCCGCGCTGCCCCCACATCCCTCCCGCTCCCCCCACATCCCCCCGGCTCCTGGGACCCCCGCGCTGCCCCCACATCCCCCCCCCGCTCGTGGGAGCCCTGCGCTGCCCCCACATCCCCCCCCGCCCCGGTCCTGGGACCCCCGCGCTGCCCCCACATCCCCCCCCGCTCCCCCCACATCACCCCCGCTCCTGGGACCCCCGCGCTGCCCCCACAACCCCCCCGCTCCTGGGACCCCCGCGCTGCCCCCACATCCCCCCCCGCTCCTGGGACCCCCCCGCTCCCCCCCACATCCCCCCGGCTCCTGGGACCCCCGCGCTGCCCCCCACATCCCCCCCCGCTCACCCCACATCTCCCCGGCTCCTGGGACCCCGCTCTGCCTCCAGAGCCCCCCCCGCTCCTGGGAGCCCCGCGCTGCCCCCCACATCCCCCCCCGCTCCCCCCCACATCCCCCCGGCTCCTGGGACCCCCGCGCTGCCTCCACATCCCCCCCCCCGCTCGTGGGAGCCCTGCGCTGCCCCCACATCCCCCCCCCCCCCGCTCCTGGGACCCCCGCGCTGCCCCCACATCCCCCCCCGCTCCCCCCACATCCCCCCGGCTCCTGGGACCCCCGCGCTGCCCCCACATCCCCCCCCGCTCCTGGGACCCCCGCGCTGCCCCCACAACCCCCCCGCTCCTGGGACCCCCGCGCTGCCCCCACATCCCCCCCCGCTCCTGGGACCCCTGCGCTGCCCCCACATCCCCCCCCGCTCCCCCCACATCCCCCCGGCTCGTGGGACCCCCGCGCTGCCCCCACATCCCCCCCCGCTCACCCCACATCTCCCCGGCTCCTGGGACCCCCGCGCTGCCCCCACATCCCCCCCCGCTCCTGGGAGCCCCGCGCTGCCCCCACATCCCCCCCCCGCTCCTGGGACCCCCGCGCTGCCCCCACATCCCCCCGGCTCCTGGGACCCCGCGCTGCCTCCAGAGCCCCCCCCGCTCCTGGGAGCCCCGCGCTGCCCCCACATCCCCTCCCGCTCCCCCCACATTCCCCCGGCTCCTGGGACCCCCGCGCTGCCTCCACATGCCCCCCCCCGCTCGTGGGAGCCCTGCGCTGCCCCCACATCCCCGCCCCCCCCGGTCCTGGGACCCCCGCGCTGCCCCCACATCCCCCCCCGCTCCCCCCACATCCCCAGCTCCTGGGAACCCCGCGCTGCCCCCACATCCCCCCCGCTCCTGGGACCCCCGCGCTGCCCCCACAACCCCCCCGCTCCTGAGACCCCCGCGCTGCCCCCACATCCCCCCCCGCTCCTGGGACCCCCCCGCTCCCCCCACATCCCCCCGGCTCGTGGGACCCCCGCGCTGCCCCCACATCCCCCCCCGCTCACCCCACATCTCCCCGGCTCCTGGGACCCCCGCGCTGCCCCCACATCCCCCCCCGCTCCTGGGAGCCCCGCGCTGCCCCCCACATCCCCCCCCCGCTCCTGGGACCCCCGCGCTGCCCCCACATCCCCCCGGCTCCTGGGAGCCCCGCGCTGCCCCCACATCCCCCCCCCGCTCCTGGGAGCCCCGCGCTGCCCCCACATCCCCCCCCGCTCCCCCCACATCCCCCCGGCTCCTGGGACCTCCGCGCTGCCCCCACATACCCCCCCTCTCCCCCCACATGCCCCCGGCTCCTGGGACCCCCGCGCTGCCTCCACATGCCCCCCCCCCGCTCGTGGGAGCCCCTGCGCTGCCCCCACATCCCTCCCCCCCCCCGGTCCTGGGACCCCCGCGCTGCCCCCACATCCCCCCCCGCTCCCCCCACATCCCCCCGACTCCTGGGAACCCCGCGCTGCCCCCACATCCCCCCCGCTCCTGGGACCCCCGCGCTGCCCCCACAACCCCCCCGCTCCTGGGACCTCCGCGCTGCCCCCACATCCCCCCCGCTCCTGGGACCCCCCCCGCTCTCCCCACATCCCCCCGGCTCGTGGGACCCCCGCGCTGCCCCCACATCCCCCTCCGCTCCCCCCACATCCCCCCGGCTCCTGGGACCCCCGCGCTACCTCCAGAGCCCCCCCCGCTCCTGGGAGCCCCGCGCTGCCCCCACATCCCCCCCCGCTCCCCCACATCCCCCCGGCTCCTGGGACCCCTGCGCTGCCCCCACATCCCCCCGGCTCCTGGGAGCCCCGCGCTGCTCCCACATCCCGCCCCGCTCCTGGGAGCCCCGCGCTGCCCCCACATCCCCCCCCGCTCCCCCCACATCCCACCCCCGCTCCTGGGAGCCCCGCGCTGCCCCCACATCCCCCCCCTGCTCCTGGGAGCCCCGCGCTGCCCCCACATCCCCCCGGCTCCTGGGACCCCCGCGCTGCCTCAAGAGCCCCCCCCGCTCCTTGGAGCCCCGCGCTGCCCCCACATCCCCCCCCCGCTCCTGGGAGCCCCGCGCTGCCCCCACATCCCCCCGGCTCCTGGGACCCCCGCGCTGCCTCCAGAGCCCCCCCCGCTCCTGGGAACCCCGCGCTGCCCCCACATCACCCCCGCTCCTGGGACCCCCGCGCTGCCCCCACAACCCCCCCGCTCCTGGGACCCCCGCGCTGCCCCCACATCCCCCCCCGCTCCTGGGACCCCCCCGCTCCCCCCACATCCCCCCGGCTCCTGGGACCCCCGCGCTGCCCCCACATCCCCCCCCGCTCACCCCACATCCCCCCGGCTCCTGGGACCCCCGCGCTGCCTCCAGAGCCGCCCCCGCTCCTTGGAGCCCCGCGCTGCCCCCACATCCCCCCCCCGCTCCTGGAGCCCCGCGCTGCCCCCACATCCCCCCGGCTCCTGGGACCCCCGCGCTGCCTCCAGAGCCCCCCCCGCTCCTGGGAGCCCCGCGCTGCCCCCACATCCCCCCCCGCTCCCCCCACATCCCCCCGGCTCCTGGGACCCCCGCGCTGCCTCCACATGACCCCCCCCGCTCGTGGGAGCCCTGCGCTGCCCCCACATCCCCCCCCCCCCCGCTCCTGGGACCCCCGCGCTGCCCCCACATCCCCCCCCGCTCCCCCCACATCCCCCCGGCTCCTGGGAACCCCGCGCTGCCCCCACATCCCCCCCGCTCCTGGGACCCCCGCGCTGCCCCCACATCCCCCCCCGCTCCTGGGACCCCCCCGCTCCCCCCACATCCCCCCGGCTCCTGGGACCCCCGCGCTGCCCCCACATCCCCCCCCGCTCACCCCACATCTCCCCGGCTCCTGGGACCCCCGCGCTGCCTCCAGAGCCCCCCCCGCTCCTGGGAGCCCCGCGCTGCCCCCACATCCCCCCCCCGCTCCCTCCACATCCCCCCGGCTCCTGGGATCCCCGCGCTGCCTCCACATCCCCCCCCCCGCTCGTGGGAGCCCTGCGCTGCCCCCACATCACCCCCGCTCCTGGGACCCCCGCGCTGCCCCCACAACACCCCCGCTCCTGGGACCCCCGCGCTGACCCACATCCCCCCCCGCTCCTGGGACCCCCCCCGCTCCCCCCACATCCCCCCGGCTCCTGGGACCCCCGCGCTGCCTCCACATCCCCCCCCCCGCTCGTGGGAGCCCTGCGCTGCCCCCACATCCCCCCCCCCCCCCCGCTCCTGGGACCCCCGCGCTGCCCCCACATCCCCCCCCGCTCCCCCCACATCCCCCCGGCTCCTGGGACCCCCCGCGCTGCCCCCACATCCCCCCCGATCCTGGGACCCCCGCGCTGCCCCCACAACCCCCCCGCTCCTGGGACCCCCCGCGCTGCCCCCACATCCCCCCCCGCTCCCCCCACATCCCCCCGGCTCGTGGGACCCCCGCGCTGCCCCCACATCCCCCCCCGCTAACCCCACATCTCCCCGGCTCCTGGGACCCCCGTGCTGCCCCCACATCCCCCCCCGCTCCTGGGACCCCCGCGCTGCCCCCACATCCCCCCCGGCTCCTGGGACCCCGGCGCTGCCCCCACATCCCCCCCGGCTCCTGGGACCCCGGCGCTGCCCTCACATCCCCCCGGCTCCTGGGACCCCCGCGCTGCCCCCACATCCCCCCGGCTCCTGGGACCCCCGCGCTGCCTCCAGAGCCCCCCCCGCTCCTGGGAGCCCCGCGCTGCCCCCACATCCCCCCCCCGCTCCTGGGACCCCCGCGCTGCCCCCACACCCCCCCGGCTCCTGGGAGCCCCGCGCTGCCCCCACATCCCCCCCCCGCTCCTGGGAGCCCCGCGCTGCCCACACATCCCCCCGGCTCCTGGGACCCCCGCGCTGCCCCCACAACCCCCCCGCTCCCCCTACATCCCCCCGGCTCCTGGGACCCCCGCACTGCCCCCACATCCCCCCCCGCTCCCCCCACATCCCCCCGGCTCCTGGGACCCCCGCGCTGCCCCCACATCCCCCCCCGCTCCCCCCACATCCCCCCGGCTCCTGGGACGCCCGCGCTGCCCCCACATCCCCCCCCGCTCCCCCCACATCCCCCCGGCTCCTGGGACCCCCGCGCTGCCCCCACATCCCCCCCCGATCCCCCCACATCCCCCCGGCTCCTGGGACCCCCGCGCTGCCCCCACATCCCCCCCCGCTCCCGGGACCCCCGCACTGCCCCCACATCCCCCCCCGCTCCCCCCACATCCCCCCGGCTCCTGGGACCCCCGCGCTGCCCCCACATCCCCCCGGCTTCTGGGAC
>JAUMJJ010000655.1:0-20051 GCA_033556795.1 Tapera naevia | reverse complement strand
GTAATTGGAAAACCCGGATTCTGGGGAAAATGAACACAGTTTGGGAGGAAAGAAGCTGATTATGGGGAAAATGAAACCAGTTTTGGGGGAAAAAAACATTTTTGGTGAAAATGAACCCAGTTTTGAAGGAAAAAAAAAGATTTTGGGGAAATAAAGCCAGTAACTGGTTCAAAAATCCATATGTTGGGGAAAATGAACACAATTTGGTGGGGAAAACCCAATATGTAGGGAAATAAACCCATTTTTGGTGGAAAAAACATATTTTGAGGAAAATGAACCCCGTTTTTTTGGGGAAAAAATTATTTTGGGGAAAATGAACCCAGTTTGGGAGGAGAGAAGCTGATTATGGGGGAAATGAACCCAGTTTGGGGGGGAAAAAATATTTTGTGGAAATAAAGCCAGTAACTGGGTAAAAACCCCGGATTTTGGAGAAAAATGAACCCAGTCTGGTGGGGAAAACCCAATTTGTAGGGAAATAAACCCAGTTTTGTGGAAAAAATATATTTTGGAGAAAATGAACGCAGTAATGGGGAAAAATCCTGATTTTGGGGAAAATGAACCAAGTGCGGAGTGGAAATAGAAGATTTTTGAGGAAAATGAAATCAGTTTGGAGGGGACAACCTGATTTGTGTGAAAATGTACCCAGTTTTGGGGGGGGGGGAAAGGATTTTGTGGAAAATGAACCTAGTTTTGGAGGAAAAAATCTGATTATGCGGAAAATGAACCCCTTTTGGGGGGAAAAATGATTTTGGGGGAAATGAACGCAGTAATTGGGTAAAAAACTCTAATTTGGGGGAAAATGGAACCAGTTTGGTAGGGAAAACCAAATTTGTAGGGAAGTGAACCCATTTTTGGTGGAAAAAAACATATTTTGGGGAAAATGGACCGAGTTTTGGGGGGAAAAAATGATTTTGGGGAAAATGAACCCAGTAATGGGGGAAAAAAATGATTTTGGGGAAAATGAACCCAGTGTGGAGAGGAAATAGAAGATTTTGGGGAAAATGAAATCAGATAGGAGGGGAAAACCTGATTTTTGTGAAAATGAACTGAGTTTTGGGGGGAAATAAGGATTTTATGTAAAATGAACCTATTTTCGGAGGAAAAAAGCTGATTATGTGGAAAATGAACCCAGTTTTGCGGAAAAACCTGTTTTCAAGGAAAATGAACCCAGTTTTGGGGAAAAAAATGATTTTGGGGAAAATGAACCCAGTGATCGGGTAAAAAACCCGGATTTTGGGGAAAATGAACACAGTTTGTTGGGGAAAACCTAATATGTAGGGAAATAAACCCAGTTTTGGAGGAAAAAACATATTTTGGGGAAAATGAACCCAGTTTTGGGGTAAAAAAATGATTTTTGGAAAAATTAACCCACTTTGTGAGAAAAACCCCTGATTTTGGAGAAAATGAACCCAGTAATGGGGAAAAATCCTGATTTTGGGGAAAATGAACCAAGTGCAGAGTGGAAATAGAAGGTTTTGAGGAAAATGAAATCAGTTTGGACGGGAAACCCGATTTGTGTGAAAATGTACCCCAGTTTTGGGGGTTAATAGGGATTTTGCGGAAAATGAACCTAGTTTCGGAGGAAAAATTCTAATTATACGGAAAATGAACACAGTTTTGGGGGAAAAAAATATTTTGGGGAAAATGAACGCAGTAATTGGGTAAAAAAACCCGAATTTTGGGGAAAATCAGCAGAGTTGGGGGGGGGGGGGAAGACTTGTAGAGAAATGAACCGACTTTTGCTGTAAAAAAACCGACTTTGGGGAAAATCAACCCAGTTTGGGAGGAAAAAAATCCGATTTTGGGGAAAATGAACACTGGAGGGGAAAACTAGATTTGTGTGAAAATGCACCCAGTGTTTTGTGGAAAAAAAGGATTTTGGGGAAAATGAACCCAGTTTAGGAAGAAAGAAGCTGATTATGGGGAAAATTAACCCAGTTTGGAGGGGATAACCCGTTTTTGATTAAAATGAACCCAGTTTTGAGGGAAAAAAAATTTTTTTGGGAAATAAAGCCAGTAATTGGGGCTTCTCCAAAACAACCAGGTTTTGGAGAAAATGAACACAATTTGGTGGGGAAAACCCAATATTTAGGGAAATAAACCCAGTTTTGGTGGAAAAAAAACATATTTTGGGGAAAATGAACACAGTTTTGGGGGGAAAAAATAATTTTGGGGAAAATGAACCCAGTGTGGAGTGGAAATTGAAGATTTTGGGGGAAATGAAATCAGTTTGGAGGGGAAAACCTGATTTGTGTGAAAATGTACCCAGTTTTTGGGGGAGAAAAAGGATTTTGGGTAAAATGAACCCAGTGTGGAGTGGAAATAGAAGATTTTGGAGAAAATGAACACTGTTTGGAGGGGAACACCTGATTTTGGAGAAAAAGCATCCAGTTTTGGGGGGAAATAAGGATTTTGTGGAAAATGAATATAGTTTCGGAGGATAAAAACTATTTATGCAGAAAATGAACCCAGTTTTGGGTAAAAAACCCGTTTTTAAGGAAAATGAACCCAATTTTGGGGAAAAAAAAATTATTTTTGGGAAAATGAACCCAGTAATTGGGTAAAAAACCCGAATTTTGGGGAAAATGAACCCCGTTTGGGAGGAAAAAAACCCGATTATGGGAAAAATGAACCCAGTTTTGGGGAAAAAATTATTTTGAGGAAAATGAAATCAGTTTTGGGAAAAAAATTATTTTGGGGAAAATGAACCCAGTAATGGGGAAAAAAAAATGATTTTGGGGGAAAATGAACCCAGTTTTGGGGGAAAACCCCGGATTTGGGGAATATGAACACAGTTTTGGGGGAAAAAATGATTTTGGGGAAAATGAACCCAGTAATGGAGAAAAAATCCTAATTTTGGGGAAAATGAACCCAGTGTGGAGTGGAAATAGAAGATTTTGGGGAAAATGAAATCAGTTTGGAGGGGAACACCTGATTTTGGAGAAAAAGCATCCAGTTTTGGGGGGAAATAAGGATTTTGTGGAAAATGAATATAGTTTCGGAGGATAAAAGCTATTTATGCAGAAAATGAACCCAGTTTTGGGTAAAAAACCCATTTTTAAGGAAAATGAACCCAATTTTGTGAAAAAAAAAATATTTTTGGGAAAATGAACCCAGTAATATGGTAAAAAACCTGAATTTCGGGGAAAATGAACCCCGTTTGGGAGGAAAAAAACCCGATTATGGGAAAAATGAAACCCAGTTTTGGGGAAAAAATTATTTTGGGGAAAATGAACCCAGTAATGGGGAAAAAAAAACTGATTTTGGGGAAAATGAACCCAGTGTGGAGTGGAAATAGAAGATTTTGGGGAAAATGAAATCAGTTTGGAGGGGAACACCTGATTTTGGAGAAAAAGCATCCAATTTTGGGGGGAAATAAGGATTTTGTGGAAAATGAATATAGTTTCGGAGGATAAAAGCTATTTATGCAGAAAATGAACCCAGTTTTGGGTAAAAAACCCGTTTTTAAGGAAAATGAACCCAATTTGGGGAAAAAAAAATTATTTTTGGGAAAATGAACCCAGTAATTGGGTAAAAAACCCGAATTTTGGGGAAAATGAACCCCGTTTGGGAGGAAAAAAAACCCGATTATGGGAAAAATGAACCCAGTTTTGGGGAAAAAATTATTTTGGGGAAAATGAACCCAGTAATGGGGAAAAAAAACTGATTTTGGGGAAAATGAACCCAGTGTGGAGTGGAAATAGAAGATTTTGGGGAAAATGAAATCAGTTTGGAGGGGAACACCTGATTTTGGAGAAAAAGCATCCAATTTTGGGGGGAAATAAGGATTTTGTGGAAAATGAATATAGTTTCGGAGGATAAAAGCTATTTATGCAGAAAATGAACCCAGTTTTGGGTAAAAAACCCGTTTTTAAGGAAAATGAACCCAATTTTGGGGAAAAAAAATTATTTTTGGGAAAATGAACCCAGTAATTGGGTAAAAAACCCGAATTTTGGGGAAAATGAACCCCGTTTGGGAGGAAAAAAAACCCGATTATGGGAAAAATGAACCCAGTTTTGGGGAAAAAATTATTTTGAGGAAAATGAAATCAGTTTTGGGAAAAAAATTATTTTGGGGAAAATGAACCCAGTAATGGGGAAAAAAAAATGATTTTGGGGAAAATGAACCCAGTTTTGGGGGAAAACCCCGGATTTGGGGAATATGAACACAGTTTTGGGGGAAAAAATGATTTTGGGGAAAATGAACCCAGTAATGGAGAAAAAATCCTAATTTTGGGGAAAATGAACCCAGTGTGGAGTGGAAATAGAAGATTTTGGGGAAAATGAAATCAGTTTGGAGGGGAACACCTGATTTTGGAGAAAAAGCATCCAGTTTTGGGGGGAAATAAGGATTTTGTGGAAAATGAATATAGTTTCGGAGGATAAAAGCTATTTATGCAGAAAATGAACCCAGTTTTGGGTAAAAAACCCGTTTTTAAGGAAAATGAACCCAATTTTGTGAAAAAAAAAATATTTTTGGGAAAATGAACCCAGTAATTGGGTAAAAAACCTGAATTTTGGGGAAAATGAACCCCGTTTGGGAGGAAAAAAACCCGATTATGGGAAAAATGAACCCAGTTTTGGGGAAAAAATTATTTTGGGGAAAATGAACCCAGTAATGGGGAAAAAAAACCTGATTTTGGGGAAAATGAACCCAGTGTGGAGTGGAAATAGAAGATTTTGGGGAAAATGAAATCAGTTTGGAGGGGAACACCTGATTTTGGAGAAAAAGCATCCAATTTTGGGGGGAAATAAGGATTTTGTGGAAAATGAATATAGTTTCGGAGGATAAAAGCTATATATGCAGAAAATGAACCCAGTTTTGGGTAAAAAACCCGTTTTTAAGGAAAATGAACCCAATTTGGGGAAAAAAAATTTATTTTTGGGAAAATGAACCCAGTAATTGGGTAAAAAACCCGAATTTTGGGGAAAATGAACCCCGTTTGGGAGGAAAAAAACCCGATTATGGGAAAAATGAACCCAGTTTTGGGGAAAAAATTATTTTGGGGAAAATGAAATCAGTTTTGGGAAAAAAATTATTTTGGGGAAAATGAACCCAGTAATGGGGAAAAAAAACCTGATTTTGGGGAAAATGAACCCAGTGTTTCAGAGGAAATAGAAGATTTTGGGGAAAAATATCAAAAATTCACCAAAAATTACACCAAAAATTTCACCAAAATCATTATTTCCCTCCCAAAACTGCATTCATTTCCCCCAAAATCAGATTTTTTTCCTCCCAAACCGGTATCATTTTCCCCAAAATCCTATTTTTCCCCCAAAACTGGGTGCATATTCACACAAATCAGGTTTTCCCCTCCTAAAACGGTTCATTTTCCACAAAAGCTTCTATTTCCACTCCACACTGGGTTCATTTTCCCCATAATCAGGGTTTATTCCCAATTACTGTGTTCACTTTCTCAAAAATCCTTCCCCCCCCCCCCCCCCCCCCCCCCAAAAATGGGTTCATTTATCTCAAAAACTAACCCCTTGATTTTAAAGAATCCTGGAATTTCCTTCCATGAATAGCTGCCAAA
The DNA here is from genome assembly GCA_033556795.1 of Tapera naevia. NCBI lineage: Eukaryota > Metazoa > Chordata > Aves > Cuculiformes > Neomorphidae > Tapera > Tapera naevia. The sequence continues at coordinate 14,517 of JAUMJJ010000655.1, read as the reverse complement.
GACAAAGCTTTTTACCGGCAGGGTATTCCTCTCTCGAAGGCTTACAAATACAGGCAAAGAGAGGATCTGCACCTGCTTTCTTGAGCAGCCTTCACAGTGTTTCCCCGGCTTTCACACCACATTCCGGCTGCAAACATTACGTTGGTCCGGAGACAGCGCCTTCTCTTGCCGGCTGGCTCTCTAAACTGAAACCGCTCAGAAAGCTGTCTCTGGCCGCGGTTTCACAGACATCTCGGCTGTCTGCTCCTTGCCTCTCTGAGGAGCAGTCATTTCAGATATCTAGCATCACATCACAGCGCATGCAGATGAGTCTAAAATCTTTCTCTCTTAGAAACTTGCTATTTATGAAAATTGTTTTAGCATGACTTTTCATCTTCTAACAATGTAATTAAAGGGAAAATTATCAGATGATCTGCTCGTGCTTCAAGGACGAGGGATCCCTGTTTTCCAATGTAGTCTGATCAGCCTCTGCAAGCTCTTTCTACTGAAACAGCAGGCAGGGAATCCACAGCACATTCTCTGAACGGCACGGTTTTGTGTTTCTCCAAAGGAGAGCAGAAACTAACCCCTTGATTTTAAAGAATCACAGAATGTTCTTCCATGAATCGCTGCTAGAAGAGAAAGCATTTTAGCGGCAGGCTATTCATCTCTCGAAGGCTGACAAATACAGGCAAACAGTCGAGCTGCTTTTGCTTTCTTGCGCAGCCTTCACAGTGTAGCCCCGACTTTCACAGTAGGCTTCAGCTGCAAACATTACGTTGTTCGGGAGACAGTGCCTTCTCTTACCGGCTAGCTCTCTAAACTGAAGCCGGTCGGAAAGCTGCCTCTCGCCGCGGTTCTACAGACATCCCGGCGGTCTGCTGCTTGCCTCCCTGACGAACAGCCTTTTTCGATTTCTAGCAGCATATTAAAGCGCGTCCACAGCAGTCTAAAATCTTGCCTCCTACCCACCCCCGAATTTTCTGTTTTGGAAATGTTTTAGCATGACATTTAATCTCCTAACAATGTATTTAAAAGACAAATAATCGGATGATCTGTTCGTGTTCAAGGACGAGAGATGCCTTTTTTCCTGTCCATTCCCTTCAGCCTCTGCAAACTGTTTCTGCTGAAACTTGTTACAACAGCCGGCAGCGAATTCACACACATTCTCTGAACTGCACGGGTTTGTTTTTCCTCCAAGGGAGTGCAGAAACTAACCCTTTGAATTTAAAGAATCCTGGAATTTCCTTCCATGAATAGCTGCCAGAAGAGAAAGCTTTTTACCGGCAGGGTATTCCTCTCTCGAAGGCTTACAAATACAGGCAAAGAGAGGATCTGCACCTGCTTTCTTGAGCAGCCCTCACAGTGTTTCCCCGGCTTTCACACCACATTCCGGCTGCAAACATTACGTTGGTTCGGAGACAGCGCCTTCTCTTGCCGGCTGGCTCTCTAAACTGAAACCGCTCAGAAAGCTGTCTCTGGCCGCGGTTTCACAGACATCTCGGCTGTCTGCTCCTTGCCTCTCTGAGGGGCAGTCATTTCAGATATCTAGCATCACATCACAGCGCATGCAGATGAGTCCTAAAATCTTTCTCTCTTAGAAACTTGCTATTTATGAAAATTGTTTTAGCATGACTTTTCATCTTCTAACAATGTAATTAAAGGGAAAATTATCAGATGATCTGCTCGTGCTTCAAGGACGAGGGATCCCTGTTTTCCAGTGTAGTCTCATCAGCCTCTGCAAACTCTTTCTACTGAAACAGCAGGCAGGGAATCCACAGCACATTCTCTGAACGGCACGGTTTTGTGTTTCTCCAAAAGAGAGCAGAAACTAACCCCTCGATTTTAAAGAATCCTGGAATTTCCTTCCATGAATAGCTGCCAGAAGAAAATGCTTTTTACCGGCAGGCTATTCATCTCTCGAAGGCTTACAAATACAGGCAAAGAGAGGATCTGCTCCTGCTTTCTTGAGCAGCCTTCACAGTGTTTCCCCGGCTTTCACACCACATTCCGGCTGCAAACATTACGTTGTTCGGGAGACAGCGCCTTCTCTTACCGGCTAGCTCTCTAAACTGAAGCCGGTCGGAAAGCTGCCTCTGCCCGCGGTTCTAAAGACATCCCGGCGGTCTGCTGCTTGCCTCCCTGACGAACAGTCATTTCAGATTTTGGGAGGAATTAACACAGTTTGGGAGAAATAAACTGATTATGGGGAAAATGAAGCCAGTTTGTGGGGGAAAAGCCGTTTTTGAATATAATAAACCCAGTTATGGGGAAAATGAACCAGTAATGGGGAAAAAACCGATTATGGGGAAAATGAACAGAGTTTGGGGGGGGAAAACCCATTTTGTAGGGAAAGGAACACAGTTAAGGTGGAAAGAAACAGATTCTGTGGAAAATGAAATTGTAGGGAAATGAACCCAGTTTTGCTGGAATAAAACATATTTTGTGGAAAATGAGGGTTTTTTTCTCCCCCCGACTGGATTCATTTTCCCCAAAATCGGGTTTTTTTCCTCCCAAATTGGGTTCATTTTCCCCAAAATCCTTTTTTTCCCACAAAAACTGGGTGCATTTTCACACAAATCAGGTTTTCCCCTCCAAACTGATTACATTTTCCAAAAATCTTCTATTTCCACTCCACACTGGGTTTATTTTCCCCAAAATCATTTTTTTCCCCCATTACTGGATTCATTTCCCCAAAATCGTTTTTTTTCCACCAAAACTGAGTTCATTTTCCCCGAAATCGTTTCCCCCCCCTCCCCCCCCCCCCCAAATAAAACTGGCTGCATTTTCACACAAATGAGATTTTCCCCTCCAAACTGATTTCATTTTCCCCCAAATCCGGGTTTATTTCCCAATTACTGGGTTCATTTCCCCAAAATAATTTTTTCCCAAAGCACTCTTCATTTTCCCCAAAATCGATTTTTTTCCACCAAAACAGAGACCATTTACCTACAAGTTGGGTTTTCCCCCCAAACTGTGTTCATTTTCCCCCAAATTAGGGTTTTTTACAAAATTTTACAAAATTACTGGGTTAATATTCCCCAAAATCACTTCCCCCCCCCCCCCCCCCCCCCCCCCAAACTGGATGCATTTTCATACAAATCAGGTTTTTTCCCCCCCAAAGTGGGTTAATTTTCACCATAATCAGCTTCTTTCCTCACAAACTCGGTTCATTTCCCTACAAGTTGGTTTCCTCCGCCCAAAACTTTGTTCATTTTCCCCAAAATTCGAATTTTTTAACCCAATTACTGGGTTCATTTTCCCAAAATATTTTTTTTCCCCAAAACTGGGTTCATTTTCCTTAAAAACGGGTTTTTCTGCCAAAACTGGGTTCATTTTCCGCATAATCAGCATTTTTCCTCTGAAACTAGGTTCATTCTCCACAAAATCCTTATTTCCCCCCAAAACTGGGTTTATTTTCACACAAATCAGGTTTTCCCCTCAAAACAGTATTCATTTTCCCCAAAATCTTCTATTTCCACTCCACACTTGGTTCATTTTCCCCAAAAACAGATTTTTCCCCCAAAACTGGGTCCATTTTCCCTAAATTCGGGTTTTTTTTCCACCAAAACTCGGTTCATTTCCCTAGAAGTTGTTTTTTCCCCCCCAAACTTTGTTCATTTTCCCCAAAATTCGGTTTTTTTACCCAATTACTGGGTTCGTTTTCTCCAAAATAATTGTTTTCCCCAAAACTGGGTTCATTTTCTGCATAATCAGTTTTTCCCTCTGAAACTGGGTTCATTTTCCACAAAATTCGGGAAATGAACTGAGTTTTGGTGGAAAAAAACTGACTTTGGGGAAAATGAACCCAGTTAGGGAGGAAAAAATCCGATTTGGGGGCAAATTACCCCAATTATGGGGGGAAAAAAAATAATTTTCGGGAAATGAACCCAGTAATTGGAAAACCCGGATTCTGGGGAAAATGAACACAGTTTGGGAGGAAAGAAGCTGATTATGGGGAAAATGAAACCAGTTTTGGGGGAAAAAAACATTTTTGGTGAAAATGAACCCAGTTTTGAAGGAAAAAAAAAGATTTTGGGGAAATAAAGCCAGTAACTGGTTCAAAAATCCATATGTTGGGGAAAATGAACACAATTTGGTGGGGAAAACCCAATATGTAGGGAAATAAACCCATTTTTGGTGGAAAAAACATATTTTGAGGAAAATGAACCCCGTTTTTTTGGGGAAAAAATTATTTTGGGGAAAATGAACCCAGTTTGGGAGGAGAGAAGCTGATTATGGGGGAAATGAACCCAGTTTGGGGGGGAAAAAATATTTTGTGGAAATAAAGCCAGTAACTGGGTAAAAACCCCGGATTTTGGAGAAAAATGAACCCAGTCTGGTGGGGAAAACCCAATTTGTAGGGAAATAAACCCAGTTTTGTGGAAAAAATATATTTTGGGGAAAATGAACGCAGTAATGGGGAAAAATCCTGATTTTGGGGAAAATGAACCAAGTGCGGAGTGGAAATAGAAGATTTTTGAGGAAAATGAAATCAGTTTGGAGGGGACAACCTGATTTGTGTGAAAATGTACCCAGTTTTGGGGGGGGGGGGAAAGGATTTTGTGGAAAATGAACCTAGTTTTGGAGGAAAAAATCTGATTATGCGGAAAATGAACCCCTTTTGGGGGGAAAAATGATTTTGGGGGAAATGAACGCAGTAATTGGGTAAAAAACTCTAATTTGGGGGAAAATGGAACCAGTTTGGTAGGGAAAACCAAATTTGTAGGGAAGTGAACCCATTTTTGGTGGAAAAAACCATATTTTGGGGAAAATGGACCGAGTTTTGGGGGGAAAAAATGATTTTGGGGAAAATGAACCCAGTAATGGGGAAAAAAATGATTTTGGGGAAAATGAACCCAGTGTGGAATGGAAATAGAAGATTTTGGGGAAAATGAAATCAGATAGGAGGGGAAAACCTGATTTTTGTGAAAATGAACTGAGTTTTGGGGGGAAATAAGGATTTTATGTAAAATGAACCTATTTTCGGAGGAAAAAAGCTGATTATGTGGAAAATGAACCCAGTTTTGCGGAAAAACCTGTTTTCAAGGAAAATGAACCCAGTTTTGGGGAAAAAAATGATTTTGGGGAAAATGAACCCAGTGATCGGGTAAAAAACCCGGATTTTGGGGAAAATGAACACAGTTTGTTGGGGAAAACCTAATATGTAGGGAAATAAACCCAGTTTTGCTGGAAAAAACATATTTTGGGGAAAATGAACCCAGTTTTGGGGTAAAAAAATGATTTTTGGAAAAATTAACCCACTTTGTGAGAAAAACCCCTGATTTTGGAGAAAATGAACCCAGTAATGGGGAAAAATCCTGATTTTGGGGAAAATGAACCAAGTGCGGAGTGGAAATAGAAGGTTTTGAGGAAAATGAAATCAGTTTGGATGGGACAACCCGATTTGTGTGAAAATGTACCCAGTTTTGGGGGTTAATAGGGATTTTGCGGAAAATGAACCTAGTTTCGGAGGAAAAATTCTGATTATACGGAAAATGAACACAGTTTTGGGGAAAAAAATATTTTGGGGAAAATGAACGCAGTAATTGGGTAAAAAAACCCGAATTTTGGGGAAAATCAGCAGAGTTGGGGGGGGGGGGGAAGACTTGTAGAGAAATGAACCGACTTTTGCTGTAAAAAAAACCGACTTTGGGGAAAATCAACCCAGTTTGGGAGGAAAAAATCCGATTTTGGGGAAAATGAACACTGGAGGGGAAAACTAGATTTGTGTGAAAATGCACCCAGTGTTTTGTGGAAAAAAAGGATTTTGGGGAAAATGAACCCAGTTTAGGAAGAAAGAAGCTGATTATGGGGAAAATTAACCCAGTTTGGAGGGGATAACCCGTTTTTGATTAAAATGAACCCAGTTTTGAGGGAAAAAAAATTTTTTTGGGAAATAAAGCCAGTAATTGGGGCTTCTCCAAAACAACCAGGTTTTGGAGAAAATGAACACAATTTGGTGGGGAAAACCCAATATTTAGGGAAATAAACCCAGTTTTGGTGGAAAAAAAAAATATTTTGGGGAAAATGAACACAGTTTTGGGGGAAAAAATAATTTTGGGGAAAATGAACCCAGTGTGGAGTGGAAATTGAAGATTTTGGGGAAATGAAATCAGTTTGGAGGGGAAAACCTGATTTGTGTGAAAATGTACCCAGTTTTTGGGGGAGAAAAAGGATTTTGGGTAAAATGAACCCAGTGTGGAGTGGAAATAGAAGATTTTGGAGAAAATGAACACTGTTTGGAGGGGAACACCTGATTTTGGAGAAAAAGCATCCAGTTTTGGGGGGAAATAAGGATTTTGTGGAAAATGAATATAGTTTCGGAGGATAAAAACTATTTATGCAGAAAATGAACCCAGTTTTGGGTAAAAAACCCGTTTTTAAGGAAAATGAACCCAATTTTGGGGAAAAAAAATTATTTTTGGGAAAATGAACCCAGTAATTGGGTAAAAAACCCGAATTTTGGGGAAAATGAACCCCGTTTGGGAGGAAAAAAACCCGATTATGGGAAAAATGAACCCAGTTTTGGGGAAAAAATTATTTTGAGGAAAATGAAATCAGTTTTGGGAAAAAAATTATTTTGGGGAAAATGAACCCAGTAATGGGGAAAAAAAAATGATTTTGGGGAAAATGAACCCAGTTTTGGGGGAAAACCCCGGATTTGGGGAATATGAACACAGTTTTGGGGGAAAAAATGATTTTGGGGAAAATGAACCCAGTAATGGAGAAAAAATCCTAATTTTGGGGAAAATGAACCCAGTGTGGAGTGGAAATAGAAGATTTTGGGGAAAATGAAATCAGTTTGGAGGGGAACACCTGATTTTGGAGAAAAAGCATCCAGTTTTGGGGGGAAATAAGGATTTTGTGGAAAATGAATATAGTTTCGGAGGATAAAAGCTATTTATGCAGAAAATGAACCCAGTTTTGGGTAAAAAACCCGTTTTTAAGGAAAATGAACCCAATTTGGGGAAAAAAAAATTATTTTTAGGAAAATGAACCCAGTAATATGGTAAAAAACCTGAATTTTGGGGAAAATGAACCCCGTTTGGGAGGAAAAAAACCCGATTATGGGAAAAATGAACCCAGTTTTGGGGAAAAAATTATTTTGGGGAAAATGAACCCAGTAATGGGGAAAAAAACCTGATTTTGGGGAAAATGAACCCAGTGTGGAGTGGAAATAGAAGATTTTGGGGAAAATGAAATCAGTTTGGAGGGGAACATGATTTTGGAGAAAAAGCATCCAGTTTTGGGGGGAAATAAGGATTTTGTGGAAAATGAATATAGTTTCGGAGGATAAAAACTATTTATGCAGAAAATGAACCCAGTTTTGGGTAAAAAACCCGTTTTTAAGGAAAATGAACCCAATTTGGGGAAAAAGAATTTATTTTTGGGAAAATGAACCCAGTAATTTGGGTAAAAAACCCGAATTTTGGGGAAAATGAACCCCGTTTGGGAGGAAAAATCCGATTATGGGAAAAATGAACCCAGTTTTGGGAAAAAATTATTTTGGGGAAAATGAAATCAGTTTTGGGAAAAAAATTATTTTGGGGAAAATGACCCAGTAATGGGGAAAAAAAAACCTGATTTTGGGGAAAATGAACCCAGTGTTTCAGAGGAAATAGAAGATTTTGGGGAAAAAAAATCAAAAATTCAACAAAAATTACACCAAAAATTTCACCAAAATCATTATTTCCCTCCCAAAACTGGATTCATTTCCCCCAAAATCAGATTTTTTCCTCCAAACCGGGATCATTTTCCCCAAAATCCTATTTTTTCCCCAAAACTGGGTGCATATTCACACAAATCAGGTTTCCCCTCCTAAAAACGGTTCATTTTCCACAAAAGCTTCTATTTCCACTCCACACTGGGTTCATTTTCCCCATAATCAGGGTTTTATTCCCAATTACTGTGTTCACTTTCTCAAAATCCTTTCCCCCCCACCCCCCCCCTCAAAAAAGGGTTCATTTATCTCAAAAACTACCCCTTGATTTTAAAGAATCCTGGAATTTCCTTCCATGAATAGCTGCCAAAGAGAAAGCTTTTTACCGGCAGGGTATTCCTCTCTCGAAGGCTTACAAATACAGGCAAAGAGAGATCTGCACCTGCTTTCTTGAGCAGCCTTCACAGTGTTTCCCCGGCTTTCACACCACATTCCGGCTGCAAACATTACGTTGGTCCGGAGACAGCGCCTTCTCTTGCCGGCTGGCTCTCTAAACTGAACCGCTCAGAAAGCTGTCTCTGGCCGCGGTTTCACAGACATCTCGGCTGTCTGCTCCTTGCCTCTCTGAGGAGCAGTCATTTCAGATATCTAGCATCACATCACAGCGCATGCACATGAGTCTAAAATCTTTCTCTCTTAGAAACTTGCTATTTATGAAAATTGTTTTAGCATGACTTTTCATCTTCTAACAATGTAATTAAAGGGAAAATTATCAGATGATCTGCGCGTGCTTCAAGGACGAGGGATCCCTGTTTTCCAGTGTAGTCTCATCAGCCTCTGCAAACTCTGTCTACTGAAACAGCAGGCAGGGAATCCACAGCACATTCTCTGAACGCACGGTTTTGTGTTTCTCCAAAGGAGAGCAGAAACTAACCCTGATTTTAAAGAATCACAGAATGTTCTTCCATGAATCGCTGCTAGAAGAGAAAGCATTTTAGCGGCAGGCTATTCCTCTCTCGAAGGCTGACAAATACAGGCAAACAGTCGAGCTGCTTTTGCTTTCTTGCGCAGCCTTCAGAGTGTAGCCCCGACTTTCACAGTAGGCTTCAGCTGCAAACATTACGTTGTTCGGGAGACAGTGCCTTCTCTTACCGGCTAGCTCTCTAAACTGAAGCGGTCGGAAAGCTGCCTCTCGCCGCGGTTCTACAGACATCCCGGCGGTCTGCTGCTTGCCTCCCTGACGAACTGTCTTTTCCGATTTCTAGCAGCATATTAAAGCGCATCCACAGAAGTCTAAAATCTTGCCTCCTACCCACCCCCGAATTTTCTATTTTGGAAATGTTTTAGCATGACATCTAATCTCCTAACAATGTATTTAAAAGACAAATAATCGGATGATCTGTTCGTGTTCAAGGACGAGAGATGCCTTTTTTCCTGTCCATTCCCTTCAGCCTCTGCAAACTGTTTCTGCTGAAACTTGTTACAACAGCCGGCAGCGAATTCACACACATTCTCTGAACTGGAATGTTTTGTTTTTCCTCCAAGGGAGTGCAGAAACTAACCCTTTGAATTTAAAGAATCCTGGAATTTCCTTCCATGAATAGCTGCCAGAAGAGAAAGCTTTTTACCGGCAGGGTATTCCTCTCTCGAAGGCTTACAAATACAGGCAAAGAGAGGATCTGCTGCTGCTTTCTTGAGCAGCCTTCACAGTGTTTCCCCGGCTTTCACACCACATTCCGGCTGCAAACATTACGTTGTTCGGGAGACAGCGCCTTCTCTTGCCGGCTGGCTCTCTAAACTGAAACCGCTCAGAAAGCTGTCTCTGGCCGCGGTTTAACAGACATCTCGGCTGTCTGCTCCTTGCCTCTCTGAGGAGCAGTCATTTCAGATATCTAGCATCACATCACAGCGCATGCACATGAGTCTAAAATCTTTCTCTCTTAGAAACCTTGCTATTTATGAAAATTGTTTTAGCATGACTTTTCATCTTCTAACAATGTAATTAAAGGGAAAATTATCAGATGATCTGCTCGTGCTTCAAGGACGAGGGATCCCTGTTTTCCAGTGTAGTCTCATCAGCCTCTGCAAACTCTTTCTACTGAAACAGCAGGCAGGGAATCCACAGCACATTCTCTGAACGGCACGGTTTTGTGTTTCTCCAAAAGAGAGCAGAAACTAACCCCTCGATTTTAAAGAATCCTGGAATTTCCTTCCATGAATAGCTGCCAGAAGAAAAAGCTTTTTACCGCAGGCTATTCCTCTCTCGAAGGCTAACAAATACAGGCAAAGAGAGGATCTGCTCCTGCTTTCTTGAGCAGCCTTCACAGTGTTTCCGCGGCTTTCACACCACATTCTGGCTGCAAACATTACGTTGGTCGGAGACAGTGCCTTCTCTTACCGGCTAGCTCTCTAAACTGAAGCCGGTCGGAAAGCTGCCTCTGCCCGCGGTTCTAAAGACATCCCGGCGGTCTGCTGCTTGCCTCCCTGACGAACAGTCATTTCAGATTTTGGGAGGAATTAACACAGTTCGGGAGAAAAAAAACTGATTATGGGGAAAATGAAGCCAGTTTGTGGGGAAAAAGCCGTTTTGAATATAATAAACCCAGTTATGGGGAAAATGAACCAGTAATGGGGAAAAAACCGATTATGGGGAAAATGAACAGAGTTTGGGGGGGGAAAACCCATTTTGTAGGAAAGGAACACAGTTAAGGTGGAAAGAACAGATTCTGTGGAAAATGAAATTGTAGGGAAATGAACCCAGTTTTGCTGGAATAAAACATATTTTGTGGAAAATGAGGGTTTTTTTCTCCCCCGACTGGATTCATTTTCCCAAAATCGGGTTTATTTTCCTCCCAAATTGGGTTCATTTTCCCCAAAATCCTTTTTTTCCCACAAAAACTGGGTGCATTTCACAGCAAATCAGGTTTTCCCCTCCAAACTGATTACATTTCCAAAATCTTCTATTTCCACTCCACACTGGGTTTATTTTCCCAAAATCATTTTTTCCCCATTACTGGATTCATTTCCCCAAAATCGTTTTTTTTCCACCAAAACTGAGTTCATTTTCCCGAAATCGTTTCCCCCCCTCCCCCCCCCAAATAATACTGCTGCATTTTCACACAAATGAGATTTTCCCCTCCAAACTGATTTCATTTTCCCCCAAATCCGGGTTTATTTCCCAATTACTGGGTTCATTTCCCAAAATAATTTTTTCCCAAAGCACTCTTCATTTTCCCCAAAATCGATTTTTTTCCACCAAAACAGAGACCATTTACCTACAAGTTGGGTTTTCCCCCCAAACTGTGTTCATTTTCCCCCAAATTAGGGTTTTTTACAAAATTTTACAAAATTACTGGGTTAATATTCCCCAAAATCACTCGCCCCCCCCCCCCCCCCCCCAAACTGGATGCATTTTCATACAAATCAGGTTTTTTTCCCCCCCAAAGTGGGTTAATTTTCACCATAATCAGCTTCTTTCCTCCCAAACTCGGTCATTTCCCTACAAGTTGGTTTCCTCCGCCCAAAACTTTGTTCATTTTCCCCAAAATTCGAATTTTTTAACCCAATTACTGGGTTCATTTTCCCAAAATATTTTTTTCCCCAAAACTGGGTTCATTTTCTTAAAAACGGTTTTTCTGCCAAAACTGGGTTCATTTTCCGCATAATCAGCATTTTTCCTCCGAAACTAGGTTCATTCTCACAAAATCCTTATTTCCCCCCAAAACTGGGTTTATTTTCACACAAATCAGGTTTCTTCCCCTCAAAACAGTATTCATTTTCCCCTAAATCTTCTATTTCCACTCCACACTTGGTTCATTTTCCCCAAAAACAGATTTTTCCCCCAAAACTGGGTCCATTTTCCCTAAATTCGGTTTTTTTTCCACAAAACTCGGTTCATTTCCTAGAAGTTGTTTTTTTCCCCCCCAAACTTTGTTCATTTTCCCCAAAATTCGGTTTTTTTACCCAATTACTGGGTTCGTTTTCTCCAAAATAATTGTTTTCCCCAAAACTGGGTTCATTTTCTGCATAATCAGTTTTTCCCCTCTGAAACTGGGTTCATTTTCCACAAAATTCGGAAATGAACTGAGTTTTGGTGGAAAAAAACTGACTTTGGGGAAAATGAACCAGTTAGGGAGGAAAAAATCCGATTTGGGGGCAAATTACCCCAATTATGGGGGGAAAAAAAATATTTTCGGGAAATGAACCCAGTAATTGGAAAACCCGGATTCTGGGGAAAATGAACACAGTTTGGGAGGAAGAAGCTGATTATGGGAAAATGAAACCAGTTTGGGGAAAAAAACATTTTTGGTGAAAATGAACCAGTTTTGAAGGAAAAAAAAGATTTTGGGGAAATAAAGCCAGTAACTGGTTCAAAAATCCATATGTTGGGAAAATGAACACAATTTGGTGGGAAAAACCGATATGTAGGGAATAAACCCATTTTTGGTGGAAAAAACATATTTTGAGAAAATGAACCCCGTTTTTTTGGGGAAAAAATTATTTTGGGGAAAATGAACCCAGTTTGGGAGGAGAGAAGCTGATTATGGGGAAATGAACCCAGTTTGGGGGGGAAAAAATATTTTGTGGAAATAAAGCCAGTAACTGGGTAAAAACCCCGGATTTGGAGAAAAATGAACCCAGTCTGTGGGGAAAACCCAATTTGTAGGGAAATAAACCAGTTTTGTGGAAAAAAATATATTTTGGGAAAATGAACGCAGTAATGGGGAAAAATCCTGATTTTGGGGAAATGAACCAAGTGCGGAGTGGAAATAGAAGATTTTTGAGGAAAATGAAATCAGTTTGGAGGGACAACCTGATTTGTGTGAAAATGTACCCAGTTTTGGGGGGGGGGCAAAGGATTTTGTGGAAAATGAACCTAGTTTTGGAGGAAAAAATCTGATTATGCGAAAATGAACCCTTTTTTGGGGGAAAAATGATTTGGGGGAAATGAACGCAGTAATTGGGTAAAAAACTCTAATTTGGGGAAAATGGAACCAGTTTGGTAGGGAGAAACCAAATTTGTAGGGAAGTGAACCCCATTTTTGGTGAAAAAACCATATTTTGGGAAAATGGACCGAGTTTTGGGGGGAAAAAATGATTTGGGGAAAATGAACCCAGTAATGGGGAAAAAAATGATTTTGGGGAAAATGAACCAGTGTGAATGGAAATAGAAGATTTTGGGGAAAATGAAATCAGATAGGAGGGGAAAACCTGATTTTTGTGAAAATGAACTGAGTTTTGGGGGGAAATAAGGATTTTATGTAAAATGAACCTATTTTCGGAGGAAAAAAGCTGATTATGTGGAAAATGTTTTGGGGGGAAATAAGGATTTTATGTAAAATGAACCTATTTTCGGAGGAAAAAAGCTGATTATGTGGAAAATGAACCCAGTTTTGCGGAAAAACCTGTTTTCAAGGAAAATGAACCCAGTTTTGGGGAAAAAAATGATTTTGGGGAAAATGAACCCAGTGATCGGGTAAAAAACCCGGATTTTGGGGAAAATGAACACAGTTTGTTGGGGAAAACCTAATATGTAGGGAAATAAACCCAGTTTTGCTGGAAAAAACATATTTTGGGGAAAATGAACCCAGTTTTGGGGTAAAAAAATGATTTTTGGAAAAATTAACCCACTTTGTGAGAAAAACCCCTGATTTTGGAGAAAATGAACCCAGTAATGGGGAAAAATCCTGATTTTGGGGAAAATGAACCAAGTGCGGAGTGGAAATAGAAGGTTTTGAGGAAAATGAAATCAGTTTGGACGGGACAACCCGATTTGTGTGAAAATGTACCCAGTTTTGGGGGTTAATAGGGATTTTGCGGAAAATGAACCTAGTTTCGGAGGAAAAATTCTAATTATACGGAAAATGAACACAGTTTTGGGGAAAAAAATATTTTGGGGAAAATGAACGCAGTAATTGGGTAAAAAAAACCCGAATTTTGGGGAAAATCAGCAGAGTTGGGGGGGGGGGGAAGACTTGTAGAGAAATGAACCGACTTTTGCTGTAAAAAAAACGACTTTGGGGAAAATCAACCCAGTTTGGGAGGAAAAAATCCGATTTTGGGGAAAATGAACACTGGAGGGGAAAAAAACCTGGTTTGGGGGAAAATGAACACTGGAGGGGAAAACTAGATTTGTGTGAAAATGCACCCAGTGTTTTGTGGAAAAAAAGGATTTTGGGGAAAATGAACCCAGTTTAGGAAGAAAGAAGCTGATTATGGGGAAAATTAACCCAGTTTGGAGGGGATAACCCGTTTTTGATTAAAATGAACCCAGTTTTGAGGGAAAAAAAAATTTTTTGGGAAATAAAGCCAGTAATTGGGGCTTCTCCAAAACAACCAGGTTTTGGAGAAAATGAACACAATTTGGTGGGGAAAACCCAATATTTAGGGAAATAAACCCAGTTTTGGTGGAAAACAAACATATTTTGGGGAAAATGAACACAGTTTTGGGGGAAAAAATGATTTTGGGGAAAATGAACCCAGTAATGGAGAAAAAATCCTGATTTTGGGGAAAATGAACCCAGTGTGGAGTGGAAATTGAAGATTTTGGGGAAAATGAAATCAGTTTGGAGGGGAAAACCTGATTTGTGTGAAAATGTACCCAGTTTTTGGGGGAGAAAAAGGATTTTGGGTAAAATGAACCCAGTGTGGAGTGGAAATAGAAGATTTTGGAGAAAATGAACACTGTTTGGAGGGGAACACCTGATTTTGGAGAAAAAGCATCCAGTTTTGGGGGGAAATAAGGATTTTGTGGAAAATGAATATAGTTTCGGGGGATAAAAACTATTTATGCAGAAAATGAACCCAGTTTTGGGTAAAAAAAACGTTTTTAAGGAAAATGAACCCAATTTTGGGGAAAAAAATTTATTTTTGGG
>JAUMJJ010000654.1:0-85878 GCA_033556795.1 Tapera naevia | reverse complement strand
GGTTTTTCCCACCAAAACTGGGTCCATTTACCTACAAGTTGGGTTCCCCCCCCCAAACTGTGTTCATTTTCCCCCAAATTAGGGTTTTTTTACAAAATAACTGGGTTCATTTTCCCCAAAATCACTTTCCCCCCCCCCCCCCCCCCACCACTGGGTGCATTTTCACGCAAATCAGCTTTTCCCCCTCCAAAATGGGTTAACTTTCACCATAATCAGATTCTTTCCTCCCAAACTGGGTTCATTTTCCCCAAAATCCATTTTTTCTTCAAAACACTGGGTGCACTTTCACACAAATCAAGTTTTCCCCTCCAAACAGTTTTCATTTTCCCCCAAATCTGTTTTTTTTTCCCCATTACTGGGTTCGTTTCCCCAAAATAGAGTTTTTCCCCCAAAACTGGGTTAATTTCCCCCCAAATCGGAATTTTCCTCCCCAACTGGGTTCATTTTCCCCAAAGTCAGTTTTTTTCCACCAAAACTCAGTTCATTTCCCGAATTTTGCGGAAAATGAACCCAGTTTCAGAGGAAAAAAAGCTGATTATGCAGAAAATGAACCCACTTTTGAGGAAAAAAATTATTTTGGGGAAAACAAACCCAGTAATTGGGTAAAAAACCCCAATTTTGGGAAAAATGAACGCAGTTTGGAGGGGAAAAAACAAGTTCTAGGGAAATGAACCGAGTTTTGGTGGAAAAAACCCGAATTTGGGGAAAATGGACCCAGTTTTTGGGGAAAAAAATGTTTTTGGGGAAAATGAACCCAGTGTAGAGTGGAAATAGAAGATTTTGGGGAAAATGTACACTGTTTGTAGGGGAAAACCTGATTTGTGTGGAGATGCAGCCAGGTTTGGGGGGAAAAAAGGTTTTTGGGCAAAATGAATGCAGTAATTGGGTAAAAATCCCGAATTTGGGGGAAAATGAACAGAATTTGGGGGGGGGGAAACCAACTTTTAGGGAAATGAACTGAGTTTGGGAGGAAAAACCTGACTTTGGGGAAATGAACCCCGTTTAGGAGGAAAAAAAACTATTTTGGGGAAAATGAACCCAGTGTGGAGTGGAACTAGAAGATTTTGGGGAAAATGAAATCAGTTTGGAGGGGAAAACCTGATTTGTGTGAAAATGCACTCAGTTTTGGCGGGGGGGAAAGGATTTTGTGGAAAATGAACCTAGTTTTGGAGGAAAAGAAGCTGATTATGCGGAAAATGGATCCAGCTATGTCAGAAAAACCTGTTTTTAAGGAAAATGAACTCATTTTTTGGGGAAAAAATATTTTGGGGAAAATGAACCCAGTAATTGGGTAAAAAACCTGGATTTTTGGGTAAATAAACACAGTTTTGGTGGGGAAAACCCGATATGTAGGGAAATAAACCCAGTTTTGTTGGAAAAAACATATTTTGGGGAAAATGAACCCAGTTTTTGGGGAAAAAATGATTTTGGGGAAAATGAACAAAGTAATGGGGAAAAAATCCTGATTTTGGGGAAAATGAACCAAGTGTGGAGTGGAAATAGAAGATTTTGAGGAAAATGAAATCATTTTGGAGGGGACAACCTAATTTGTGTGAAAATGTATCCTGTTTTGGGGGTTAATAGGGATTTTGTGGAAAATGAACCTAGTTTCGGAGGAAAAATGCTGATTATGCGGAAAATGAACCCAGTTTTGGGGGGAAAAACCCGTTTTTAAGGAAAATGAACCCAGTTTTGGGGAAAAAAATGATTTTGGGGAAAATGAACCCAGTAATTGGGTAAAACACCCGAATTTTGGGGAAAATCAACAGAGTTAAGGGGGGGGGGAAGACAACTTGTAGGGAAATGAACCGAGTTTTGCTTGAAAAAAAAAAGACTTTGGGGGAAATCAACCCAGTTTGGGAGGAAAAAATTCCGATTTTGGGGAAAATTAACCCAGTTTTGGGGGAAAAAAAACGATTTTGTGGAAATGAACACAGTAATGGGAAAAAAACCCTGATTTTGGGGAAAATGAACACTGTTTGGAGGGGAAAACTTGATTTGTGTGAAAATACACCCAGTGTTTTGAAGAAAAAAAAGGATTTTGGGGAAAAAGAACCCAGTTTGGGAGGAAAGAAGCTGATTATTGGGAAAATTTACCCAGTTTGGGGGGAAAAAAATATTTTGTGGAAATAAAGCCAGTAATTGGGTAAAAAACCCGGATTTTGGGGAAAATGAAGCTAGTTTTGTGCGGAAATCCCAATTTGTAGGGAAATAAAACCACTTTTGTGGAAAAAAAAATATTTTGGGAAAAATGAAACCAGTTTTAGAGGAAAAAAATTATTTTGTGGAAAATGAACACAGTAATGGGGAAAAAGTCCTGATTTTGGGGAAAAATGAACCCAGTGTGGAGTGGAAATAGAAGATTTTGGTGAAAATGAAATCAGTTTGGAGGGGAAAACCTGATTTGTGTGAAAATGAACCCAGTTTTGGGGGGAAAACCCCGATTTTGGGGAAATGAACCCAGTTTTTGGGGAAAAAAAAATATTTTGGGGAAAATGAACTCAGTAATTGGGTGAAAAACTCGAATTTTGGGGAAAGTGAACACAGTTGGCGGGGGAGAACCAACTGGTAGGGAAATGAACCGAGTTTTGTTGGAAAAAACCCGACTTTGGGGAAAATGAACCAAATTTTGTTGGAAAAAATCCGATTTTGGGGAAAATGAACCCAGTTTTGGGGGAAAACCCTATTCTGGGGAAATGTACCCAGTAATCGGGAAATAAAATGATTTTGGGGAAAATGAACCCAGTAATTGGGAAAAAAATCCTGATTTTGGGGAAAATGAACCCAGTGTGGAGTGGAAATAGAAGATTTTGGAGAAAATGAACACTGTTTGGGGGGGGAAACCTGATTTTGGGGAAAAAGCACCCGTTCTTGGGGGGAACTAAGGATTTTGTGGAAAATGAACATAGTTTCAGAGGATAAAAGCTATTTATGCATAAAATGAACCCAGTTTTGGGGGAGGAACCCGTTTTTAAGGAAAATGAACTCAGTTTTGGGGAAAAAAAATATTTTGGGGAAAATGAACACAGTTTGGTTTGGAAAACCTAATTTGTAGGGAAATAAACCCAGTTTGGGTGGAAAAAATATATTTTGGGGAAAATGAACCCAATATTTGGGGAAAAAAATGATTTTTGGAAAATGAACCAAGTAATGGGGAAAATATCCTGATTTTGGGGAAAATGAACCCAGTGTAGAGTGGAAATAGAAGATTTTGAGGAAAATGAAATCAGTTTGGAGGGGACAACCTGATTTGTGTCAAAATGTACCCAGTTTTGGGGGGAAATACGGATTTTGTGGAAAATGAACCTAGTTTCAGAGGTAAAAAGCTGATTATGCGGAAAATGAAGCCAGTTTTGGCAGAAAAGGCCGTTCTTAAAGAAAATGAACCCAGTTTTGGGGGAAAACAATGATTTTGGGGAAAAGGATCCCAGTAATTGGGTAAAAAACCCCGAATTTTGGGGAAAATGAACACAGTTTTGGGGGAAAAAAATTATTTTGGGGAAAATGAAATCAGTTTGTAGGGGAAAACCTGATTTGTGAGGAGATGCAGCCATGTTTTGATTTTGGAGAAAATGAACCAAGTGTGGAGAGGCTTTATTTGCCCAAAATCTTGTCTTTCCCCCAAACCTGGGTTCATTTTCTTCAAAATGGATTTCCCCCCAAACTGTGTTCATTTTCCCCATAATCAGCTTTTGTCCTCCCAAACTGTGTTCATTTTCACCAAAATCTGGATTTTTTACCCCTATTATTGGCTTTATTTCCCCAAACTCTTTTTTTCCCCCCAACACTGGGTTCATTTTCATCAAAAACGTTTTTTTCCCCCAAACTGGGTTCATTTTCCCCAAAATCGTGTGTTTTCCTCCCAAACCTGGATCATTTTCCCTCCAATCGGGTTTCCATCCCAAACTTGGTTCATTTTCCCCATAATCAGGATTTTTCCTCCCAAACCGGGTCTTTCCACCCCGAACTAACCATTGATTTTAAAGCATCCCGGACTTGTTCGTCCATGAATAGGTTCTACAAGAAAAAGCATATACCCGGCAGTGTATTCCTCTCTCGAAGGCTGAAAATACAGGCAAACAGAGGAGCTGCTCTTGCTTCGTTGAGCAGCCTTCACAGTGTTTCCCCGGCTTTCCAACCAGATTCCGGCTGCAAACATTACATTGGTCCGGAGACAGCGCCTTCTCTTACCGGCTAGCTCTCTAAAGTGAAGCCGCTCAGAAAGCTGTCTCTGGCCGCGGTTCCACAGACATCCCGGCAGTCTGCTCCTTGCCTCTCTGAGGAACAGTCATTTCAGATTTCTAGCATCATATCACAGCGCATGCACATGAGTCTAAAATCTTTCTCCCTCGCGAACTTGCTATTTGTGAAATATGACTTTTCATCTTCTAACAATGCAATTAAAGGGAAAATTATCAGATGATCTGGACGAGATATCTCTGGTTTGCTGTGCTTTCTCTACAGCCTTTGTAAACTCTGTCTACTGAAACAGCAGGCAGGGAATCCACAGCACATTCTCTGAACTGCACGGTTTTGTGTTTCTCCAATGGAGAGCAGAAACTAACCCCTTGATGTTAAAGAATCCTGGAATGTTCTCCCATGAATCGCGGCTAGAAGAGAAAGCGTTTTTCCGGCAGGGTATTCCTCTCTCGAAGGCTGGCAAATACAGGCAAACAGTGGAGCTGCTCTTGCTTTCCTGAGCAGCCTTCACAGTGTTTCCCCGGCTTTCACAGTAGGCTTCAGCTGCAAACATTACGTTGTTCAGGAGACAGTGCCTCCTCTTACCGGCTAGCTCTTTAAACTGAAGCCGTTCGGAAAGCTGACTCTGGCTGCGGTTCCACAGCCATCTCGGCAGTCTGCTCCTTGCCTCCCTGTCGAACAGTCTTTTCCGATTTCTAGCATCATATTAAAGCGCATCCACAGCAGTCGAAAACCTTGCCACCTGCCGACCCCGAATTTTCAATTTTGGAAATGTTTTAGCGTGACATTTCATTTCCTAACAATGTATTTAAAAGACAAATAATCGGATGATCTGTCCGTGTTCAAGGACGAGAGATGCCTTTTTTCCTGTCTCTTCCAATCAGCCTCTGCAGACTCTTTCTGCTGAAACGTGTTACCACAACCGGCAGCGAATCCACACACATTCTCTGAACTGCACGGCTTTGTTTCTCCTCCAAGGGAGAGCAGAAACTAACCCCTTGATTTTAAAGAATCCTGGAATTTCCTTCCCTGAACAGCTGCCAGAAGAGAAAGCATTTTACCGGCAGGGTATTCCACTCTCGAAGCCTTAAAAATACAGGCAAACAGAGGATCTGCTCCTCCTTTCTTCTCTGAGCAGCCTTCACCGTGTTTACCGGACTTTCACAGCAGGCTCCGGCTGCAAACATTACCTTGGTCCGGAGACAGCGCCTTCTCTTACCGGCTAGCTCTCTAAACTGAAGCCGCTCAGAAAGCTGACTCTGGCCGCGGTTCCACAGACATCGCGGAAGTACGCTCCTTGCCTCTCTCAGGAATTTCAGATTTTTAGCATCACATCACAGCGCATGCACATGAGTCTAAAATCTTTCTCCCTCATGAACTTGCTATTTTGGAAATGTTTTAGCATGACTTTTCATCTTCTAACAATGTCATTAAAGGGAGAACTATCAGATGATCTGCTCGTGCTTCAAGGACGAGGGATCCCTGTTTTCCAGTGCATTCTCATCAGACTCTGCAAACTCTTTCTACTGAAACAGCAGGCAGGGAATCCACAGCACTTTCTCGGAATTGCACGGTTTTGTGTTTCTCCAATGGAGAGCAGAAACTAACCCCTTGATTTTAAAGAATCCTGGGATGTTCTCTCATGAATCGCTGCTAGAAGAGAAAGCATTTTACCGGCCGGGTATACCTCTCTCGAAGGCTGGCAAATACAGGCAAACAGTGGAGCTGCTCTTGCTTTCCTGAGCAGCCTTCACAGTGTTTCCCCGGCTTTCACAGTAGGCTTCAGCTGCAAACATTACGTTGTTCAGGAGACAGTGCCTTCTCTTACCGGCTAGCTCTTTAAACTGAAGCCGTTCGGAAAGCTGACTCTGGCTGCGGTTCCACAGCCATCTCGGCAGTCTGCTCCTTGCCTCCCTGTCGAACAGTCTTTTCCGATTTCTAGCATCATATTAAAGCGCATCCACAGCAGTCGAAAACCTTGCCACCTGCCGACCCCGAATTTTCAATTTTGGAAATGTTTTAGCGTGACATTTCATTTCCTAACAATGTATTTAAAAGACAAATAATCGGATGATCTGTCCGTGTTCAAGGACGAGAGATGCCTTTTTTCCTGTCTCTTCCAATCAGCCTCTGCAGACTCTTTCTGCTGAAACGTGTTACCACAGCCGGCAGCGAATCCACACACATTCTCTGAACTGCACGGCTTTGTTTCTCCTCCAAGGGAGAGCAGAAACTAACCCCATGATTTTAAAGAATCCTGGAATTTCCTTCCCTGAACAGCTGCCAGAAGAGAAAGCATTTTACCGGCAGGGTATTCCACTCTCGAAGCCTTAAAAATACAGGCAAACAGAGGATCTGCTCCTCCTTTCTTCGTTGAGCAGCCTTCACCGTGTTTACCGGACTTTCACAGCAGGCTCCGGCTGCAAACATTACATTGGTCCGGAGACAGCGCCTTCTCTTACCGGCTAGCTCTCTAAACTGAAGCCGCTCAGAAAGCTGACTCTGGCCGCGGTTCCACAGACATCGCGGAAGTCCGCTCCTTGCCTCTCTCAGGAATTTCAGATTTTTAGCATCACATCACAGCGCATGCACATGAGTCTAAAATCTTTCTCCCTCATGAACTTGCTATTTTGGAAATGTTTTAGCATGACTTTTCATCTTCTAACAATGTCATTAAAGGGAGAACTATCAGATGATCTGCTCGTGCTTCAAGGACGAGGGATCCCTGTTTTCCAGTGCATTCTCATCAGACTCTGCAAACTCTTTCTACTGAAACAGCAGGCAGGGAATCCACAGCACTTTCTCGGAATCGCACGGTTTTGTGTTTCTCCAATGGAGAGCAGAAACTAACCCCTTGATTTTAAAGAATCCTGGGATGTTCTCTCATGAATTGCTGCTAGAAGAGAAAGCATTTTACCGGCCGGGTATTCCTCTCTCGAAGGCTGGCAAATACAGGCAAACAGTGGAGCTGCTCTTGCTTTCCTGAGCAGCCTTCACGGTTTTTACCGGGCTTTCACAGTAGGCTTCAGCTGAAAACATTACGTTGTTCAGGAGCCAGTGCCTTCTCTTACCGGATAACTCTCTAAACTGAAGCCGTTCGGAAAGCTGCCTCTGGCCGCGGTTCTACAAACATCTCGGCAGTCTGCTCCTTGCCTCCCTAACGAGCACTCATTTCAGATTTTGGGAAAAATGAACCCTGTTTGGGAGGAAAAAAGCTGATTATGGGCAAAATGAAGCCAGTTTGGGGGGGCAAAACCCGTTTTTGACTAAAATAAACCCAGTTATGGGTAACATGAACCCAGTTTTTTTTTGGGGAAAAAAAAATCCGTTTTTGATAAAAATGAACCCAGTTTTGGGGGGAAAAAGAGTTTTTGGGAGATAGAACCCAGTTATGGGGAGAAAAACTGATTATGAGGAAAATGAACCCAGTTTGGGGGGAATCCCAGTTTGTAGAGAAATGAACAAAGTTTTCGAGGAAAAAAAACCCGATTTTGGAGAAAATTAAGCCAGTGTGCAGAGGAAATATAAGATTTTTACGGAAAGTGACCACTGTTTTCCGGGAAAAAAATGCGTTTGTGAAGAAATCGAACCCAGTTTTGGTGGAAAAAACATATTTTGGGGAAAATGATCCCAGTAATTGTTTAAAAAAACCCGGATTCTGGGAAAAATGAACACAGGTGGGGGGGGGACACACACACACACCCCCCAAATCTGTTGGGAAATGAACCCAGTTTTGGTGGAAAAAAACATATTTTGACGAAAATGAGGGTGGTTTTTTATTTTCCTTCCTTACTGGATTCGTTTTCCGCAAATTGGATGATCTCATCCCCAATTGGATTCATTTTCACAAAATCCTTTTTTAACTACCAAAACTGGGTGCATTTTCACACAAATAAGGTTTTGCCCTCCAAACAATGTAGATTTTCCCAAATGTCTTCTATATACACTCCACACTGGGTTCATTTTTGCCCAAATCGCGTTTTTTTTCCTCCCAAACTGGGTTCATTTTCCCAAAAATCGCGGGTTTTTTCCACCGAAATTGGGTTCAATTCCATACAAGTTGGGTTTTACCCCCGCAAATTCTGTTCATTTTCCCCAAAATCTGTTTCTTTTTCCAATTACTGCGTTCATTTTCCCCAAAATCGGATTTTTTCAACCAAAAATTGAGTTCATTTTCCTCAAAAACGGGGTTTTTTTTCACCCGAAATGGGTTCATTTTCCCCAATATACTTTTTTATCCCCCAAAACTGGCTGCATTTTCACACAAATCAGGTTTTGCCCTCCAAACAATGTAGATTTTCCCAAATGTCTTCTATTTCTACTCCACACCGGGTTCATGTTCCCCAAAATCAGTGTTTCTCCCCATTATTGGGTTCATTTCCCCAAAATCGGGTTTTTTTTCAACCAAAACTGGCTGCATTTTCACACAAATGAGATTTCCCCCTCCAAACTGATTTCATTTTCCCCCAAATACGGGTTTATTTCCCAATTACTGGGTTCATTTCCCCCAAAATAATCTTTTCCCCCAAAGCACGGTTCATTTTCCCCAAAATCGGGTTTTTCCCACCAAAACTGGGTCCATTTACCTACAAGTTGGGTTTCCCCCCCAAACTGTGTTCATTTTCCCCCAAATTAGGGTTTTTTTACAAAATAACTGGGTTCATTTTCCCCAAAATCACTTCCCCCCCCCCCCCCCCCCCAACTGGGTGCATTTTCACGCAAATCAGGTTTTCCCCCTCCAAAATGGGTTAACTTTCACCATAATCAGATTCTTTCCTCCCAAACTGGGTTCATTTTCCCCAAAATCCATTTTTTCTTCAAAACACTGGGTGCACTTTCACACAAATCAAGTTTTCCCCTCCAAACAGTTTTCATTTTCCCCCAAATCTGTTTTTTTTTCCCCATTACTGGGTTCGTTTCCCCAAAATAGAGTTTTTCCCCCAAAACTGGGTTAATTTCCCCCCAAATCGGAATTTTCCTCCCCAACTGGGTTCATTTTCCCCAAAGTCAGTTTTTTTCCACCAAAACTCAGTTCATTTCCCGAATTTTGCGGAAAATGAACCCAGTTTCAGAGGAAAAAAAGCTGATTATGCAGAAAATGAACCCACTTTTGAGGAAAAAAATTATTTTGGGGAAAACAAACCCAGTAATTGGGTAAAAAACCCCAATTTTGGGAAAAATGAACGCAGTTTGGAGGGGAAAAAACAAGTTCTAGGGAAATGAACCGAGTTTTGGTGGAAAAAACCCGAATTTGGGGAAAATGGACCCAGTTTTTGGGGAAAAAAATGTTTTTGGGGAAAATGAACCCAGTGTAGAGTGGAAATAGAAGATTTTGGGGAAAATGTACACTGTTTGTAGGGGAAAACCTGATTTGTGTGGAGATGCAGCCAGGTTTGGGGGGAAAAAAGGTTTTTGGGCAAAATGAATGCAGTAATTGGGTAAAAATCCCGAATTTGGGGGAAAATGAACAGAATTTGGGGGGGGGGAAACCAACTTTTAGGGAAATGAACTGAGTTTGGGAGGAAAAACCTGACTTTGGGGAAATGAACCCCGTTTAGGAGGAAAAAAAACTATTTTGGGGAAAATGAACCCAGTGTGGAGTGGAACTAGAAGATTTTGGGGAAAATGAAATCAGTTTGGAGGGGAAAACCTGATTTGTGTGAAAATGCACTCAGTTTTGGCGGGGGGGAAAGGATTTTGTGGAAAATGAACCTAGTTTTGGAGGAAAAGAAGCTGATTATGCGGAAAATGGATCCAGCTATGTCAGAAAAACCTGTTTTTAAGGAAAATGAACTCATTTTTTGGGGAAAAAATATTTTGGGGAAAATGAACCCAGTAATTGGGTAAAAAACCTGGATTTTTGGGTAAATAAACACAGTTTTGGTGGGGAAAACCCGATATGTAGGGAAATAAACCCAGTTTTGTTGGAAAAAACATATTTTGGGGAAAATGAACCCAGTTTTTGGGGAAAAAATGATTTTGGGGAAAATGAACAAAGTAATGGGGAAAAAATCCTGATTTTGGGGAAAATGAACCAAGTGTGGAGTGGAAATAGAAGATTTTGAGGAAAATGAAATCATTTTGGAGGGGACAACCTAATTTGTGTGAAAATGTATCCTGTTTTGGGGGTTAATAGGGATTTTGTGGAAAATGAACCTAGTTTCGGAGGAAAAATGCTGATTATGCGGAAAATGAACCCAGTTTTGGGGGGAAAAACCCGTTTTTAAGGAAAATGAACCCAGTTTTGGGGAAAAAAATGATTTTGGGGAAAATGAACCCAGTAATTGGGTAAAACACCCGAATTTTGGGGAAAATCAACAGAGTTAAGGGGGGGGGGAAGACAACTTGTAGGGAAATGAACCGAGTTTTGCTTGAAAAAAAAAAGACTTTGGGGGAAATCAACCCAGTTTGGGAGGAAAAAATTCCGATTTTGGGGAAAATTAACCCAGTTTTGGGGGAAAAAAAACGATTTTGTGGAAATGAACACAGTAATGGGAAAGAAAACCTGATTTTGGGGAAAATGAACACTGTTTGGAGGGGAAAACTTGATTTGTGTGAAAATACACCCAGTGTTTTGAAGAAAAAAAAGGATTTTGGGGAAAAAGAACCCAGTTTGGGAGGAAAGAAGCTGATTATTGGGAAAATTTACCCAGTTTGGGGGGAAAAAAATATTTTGTGGAAATAAAGCCAGTAATTGGGCAAAAAACCCGGATTTTGGGGAAAATGAACCTAGTTTGGTGCGGAAATCCCAATTTGTAGGGAAATAAAACCACTTTTGTGGAAAAAAAAATATTTTGGGAAAAATGAAACCAGTTTTAGAGGAAAAAAATTATTTTGTGGAAAATGAACACAGTAATGGGGAAAAAGTCCTGATTTTGGGGAAAAATGAACCCAGTGTGGAGTGGAAATAGAAGATTTTGGTGAAAATGAAATCAGTTTGGAGGGGAAAACCTGATTTGTGTGAAAATGAACCCAGTTTTGGGGGGAAAACCCCGATTTTGGGGAAATGAACCCAGTTTTGGGGAAAAAAAATATTTTGGGGAAAATGAACTCAGTAATTGGGTAAAAAACTCGAATTTTGGGGAAAGTGAACACAGTTGGCGGGGGAAAACCAACTGGTAGGGAAATGAACCGAGTTTTGTTGGAAAAAACCCGACTTTGGGGAAAATGAACCAAGTTTTGTTGGAAAAAATCCGATTTTGGGGAAAATGAACCCAGTTTTGGGGGAAAACCCTATTCTGGGGAAATGTACCCAGTAATCGGGAAATAAAATGATTTTGGGGAAAATGAACCCAGTAATTGGGAAAAAAATCCTGATTTTGGGGAAAATGAACCCAGTGTGGAGTGGAAATAGAAGATTTTGGAGAAAATGAACACTGTTTGGGGGGGGAAACCTGATTTTGGGGAAAAAGCACCCGTTCTTGGGGGGAACTAAGGATTTTGTGGAAAATGAACATAGTTTCAGAGGATAAAAGCTATTTATGCATAAAATGAACCCAGTTTTGGGGGAGGAACCCGTTTTTAAGGAAAATGAACTCAGTTTTGGGGAAAAAAAATATTTTGGGGAAAATGAACACAGTTTGGTTTGGAAAACCTAATTTGTAGGGAAATAAACCCAGTTTTGGTGGAAAAAATATATTTTGGGGAAAATGAACCCAATATTTGGGGAAAAAAATGATTTTTGGAAAATGAACCAAGTAATGGGGAAAATATCCTGATTTTGGGGAAAATGAACCGAGTGTAGAGTGGAAATAGAAGATTTTGAGGAAAATGAAATCAGTTTGGAGGGGACAACCTGATTTGTGTCAAAATGTACCCAGTTTTGGGGGGAAATACGGATTTTGTGGAAAATGAACCTAGTTTCAGAGGTAAAAAGCTGATTATGCGGAAAATGAACCCAGTTTTGGCAGAAAAGGCCGTTCTTAAAGAAAATGAACCCAGTTTTGGGGGAAAACAATGATTTTGGGGAAAAGGAACCCAGTAATTGGGTAAAAAACCCCGAATTTTGGGGAAAATGAACACAGTTCAGGAGGAAAAAAACTCGATTTTGGGGAAATGAACAGAGAAAGTGGGAAATAAAGAAAACTGGGCTCATTTTCTGCATAATCAGCTTTTTTCCTCTGAAACTGGGTTCATTTTCCACAAAATTCGGGAAATGAACTGAGTTTTGGTGGAAAAAGCCTGACTTTGGGGAAAATGAAAACATTTTGGGAGAAAAAAACTGATTTTGGGGCAAATTAACACAGTTTTGGGGAAAAATCTAATTTTGGAGAAAATGAACTCAGTAATTGGAAAATAAACCCTGATTTTGGGGGACATGAACACTGTTTGGAGGGGAAAACTTGATTTGTGTGAAAATTCACCCAGTTTTTTGAGGAAAAAAGGATTTTGGGGAAAATGAACCCAGTTTGGGAGGAAAAAAAAAAAAAACTGATTTTGGGGAAAATGAACACAGAGTGGAGATATAATACCACATTTCCGGGAAAATGAACCCAGTTTGTTGGGGAAAACCTGATTTCTGTGAAAATGCAACCAGTATTGGGGGGGGGGGAAATTTTGGGGAAAGTGGACCCAGTTTGGGAGGAAAGAAGCTGATTATGGGGAAAATGAACCCAGTTTGGGGTCAAAAACCCGTTTTTGATGAAAATGTACCCAGTTTGGGGGGAAAAAAAGATTTTGGGGAAATAAAGCCAGTAATTGGTTAAAAATCCGGATTATGGGGAAAATGAACACAGTTTGGTGGGGAAAACCCAATTTGTAGGGAAATGAACCCAGTTTTGGTGGAAAAAAACGATTTTAGGGAAAATGAACCCAGTTTTGGGGGAAAAAAATTATTTTGGGGAAAATGAAATCAGTTTGTAGGGGAAAACCTGATTTGTGAGGAGATGCAGCCATGTTTTGATTTTGGAGAAAATGAACCAAGTGTGGAGAGGCTTTATTTGCCCAAAATCTTGTCTTTCCCCCAAACCTGGGTTCATTTTCTTCAAAATGGATTTCCCCCCAAACTGTGTTCATTTTCCCCATAATCAGCTTTTGTCCTCCCAAACTGTGTTCATTTTCACCAAAATCTGGATTTTTACCCCTATTATTGGCTTTATTTCCCCAAACTCTTTTTTTCCCCCCAACACTGGGTTCATTTTCATCAAAAACGGTTTTTTCCCCCAAACTGGGTTCATTTTCCCCAAAATCGTGTGTTTTCCTCCCAAACCTGGATCATTTTCCCTCCAATCGGGTTTCCATCCCAAACTTGGTTCATTTTCCCCATAATCAGGATTTTTCCTCCCAAACCGGGTCTTTCCACCCCGAACTAACCATTGATTTTAAAGCATCCCGGACTTGTTCGTCCATGAATAGGTTCTACAAGAAAAAGCATATACCCGGCAGTGTATTCCTCTCTCGAAGGCTGAAAATACAGGCAAACAGAGGAGCTGCTCTTGCTTCGTTGAGCAGCCTTCACAGTGTTTCCCCGGCTTTCCAACCAGATTCCGGCTGCAAACATTACATTGGTCCGGAGACAGCGCCTTCTCTTACCGGCTAGCTCTCTAAAGTGAAGCCGCTCAGAAAGCTGTCTCTGGCCGCGGTTCCACAGACATCCCGGCAGTCTGCTCCTTGCCTCTCTGAGGAACAGTCATTTCAGATTTCTAGCATCATATCACAGCGCATGCACATGAGTCTAAAATCTTTCTCCCTCGCGAACTTGCTATTTGTGAAATGTTTTAACATGACTTTTCATCTTCTAACAATGCAATTAAAGGGAAAATTATCAGATGATCTGGACGAGATATCTCTGGTTTGCTGTGCTTTCTCTACAGCCTTTGTAAACTCTGTCTACTGAAACAGCAGGCAGGGAATCCACAGCACATTCTCTGAACTGCACGGTTTTGTGTTTCTCCAATGGAGAGCAGAAACTAACCCCTTGATGTTAAAGAATCCTGGAATGTTCTCCCATGAATCGCGGCTAGAAGAGAAAGCGTTTTTCCGGCAGGGTATTCCTCTCTCGAAGGCTGGCAAATACAGGCAAACAGTGGAGCTGCTCTTGCTTTCCTGAGCAGCCTTCACAGTGTTTCCCCGGCTTTCACAGTAGGCTTCAGCTGCAAACATTACGTTGTTCAGGAGACAGTGCCTTCTCTTACCGGCTAGCTCTTTAAACTGAAGCCGTTCGGAAAGCTGACTCTGGCTGCGGTTCCACAGCCATCTCGGCAGTCTGCTCCTTGCCTCCCTGTCGAACAGTCTTTTCCGATTTCTAGCATCATATTAAAGCGCATCCACAGCAGTCGAAAACCTTGCCACCTGCCGACCCCGAATTTTCAATTTTGGAAATGTTTTAGCGTGACATTTCATTTCCTAACAATGTATTTAAAAGACAAATAATCGGATGATCTGTCCGTGTTCAAGGACGAGAGATGCCTTTTTTCCTGTCTCTTCCAATCAGCCTCTGCAGACTCTTTCTGCTGAAACGTGTTACCACAGCCGGCAGCGAATCCACACACATTCTCTGAACTGCACGGCTTTGTTTCTCCTCCAAGGGAGAGCAGAAACTAACCCCTTGATTTTAAAGAATCCTGGAATTTCCTTCCCTGAACAGCTGCCAGAAGAGAAAGCATTTTACCGGCAGGGTATTCCACTCTCGAAGCCTTAAAAATACAGGCAAACAGAGGATCTGCTCCTCCTTTCTTCTTTGAGCAGCCTTCACCGTGTTTACCGGACTTTCACAGCAGGCTCCGGCTGCAAACATTACCTTGGTCCGGAGACAGCGCCTTCTCTTACCGGCTAGCTCTCTAAACTGAAGCCGCTCAGAAAGCTGACTCTGGCCGCGGTTCCACAGACATCGCGGAAGTCCGCTCCTTGCCTCTCTCAGGAATTTCAGATTTCTAGCATCACATCACAGCGCATGCACATGAGTCTAAAATCTTTCTCCCTCATGAACTTGCTATTTTGGAAATGTTTTAGCATGACTTTTCATCTTCTAACAATGTCATTAAAGGGAGAACTATCAGATGATCTGCTCGTGCTTCAAGGACGAGGGATCCCTGTTTTCCAGTGCATTCTCATCAGACTCTGCAAACTCTTTCTACTGAAACAGCAGGCAGGGAATCCACAGCACTTTCTCGGAATTGCACGGTTTTGTGTTTCTCCAATGGAGAGCAGAAACTAACCCCTTGATTTTAAAGAATCCTGGGATGTTCTCTCATGAATCGCTGCTAGAAGAGAAAGCATTTTACCGGCCGGGTATACCTCTCTCGAAGGCTGGCAAATACAGGCAAACAGTGGAGCTGCTCTTGCTTTCCTGAGCAGCCTTCACAGTGTTTCCCCAGCTTTCACAGTAGGCTTCAGCTGCAAACATTACGTTGTTCAGCAGACAGTGCCTTCTCTTACCGGCTAGCTCTTTAAACTGAAGCCGTTCGGAAAGCTGACTCTGGCTGCGGTTCCACAGCCATCTCGGCAGTCTGCTCCTTGCCTCCCTGTCGAACAATCTTTTCCGATTTCTAGCATCATATTAAAGCGCATCCACAGCAGTCGAAAACCTTGCCACCTGCCGACCCCGAATTTTCAATTTTGGAAATGATTTAGCGTGACATTTCATTTCCTAACAATGTATTTAAAAGACAAATAATCGGATGATCTGTCCGTGTTCAAGGACGAGAGATGCCTTTTTTCCTGTCTCTTCCAATCAGCCTCTGCAGACTCTTTCTGCTGAAACGTGTTACCACAGCCGGCAGCGAATCCACACACATTCTCTGAACTGCACGGCTTTGTTTCTCCTCCAAGGGAGAGCAGAAACTAACCCCTTGATTTTAAAGAATCCTGGAATTTCCTTCCCTGAACAGCTGCCAGAAGAGAAAGCATTTTACCGGCAGGGTATTCCACTCTCGAAGCCTTAAAAATACAGGCAAACAGAGGATCTGCTCCTCCTTTCTTCGTTGAGCAGCCTTCACCGTGTTTACCGGACTTTCACAGCAGGCTCCGGCTGCAAACATTACATTGGTCCGGAGACAGCGCCTTCTCTTACCGGCTAGCTCTCTAAACTGAAGCCGCTCAGAAAGCTGACTCTGGCCGCGGTTCCACAGACATCGCGGAAGTCCGCTCCTTGCCTCTCTCAGGAATTTCAGAGTTTTAGCATCACATCACAGCGCATGCACATGAGTCTAAAATCTTTCTCCCTCATGAACTTGCTATTTTGGAAATGTTTTAGCATGACTTTTCATCTTCTAACAATGTCATTAAAGGGAGAACTATCAGATGATCTGCTCGTGCTTCAAGGACGAGGGATCCCTGTTTTCCAGTGCATTCTCATCAGACTCTGCAAACTCTTTCTACTGAAACAGCAGGCAGGGAATCCACAGCACTTTCTCGGAATCGCACGGTTTTGTGTTTCTCCAATGGAGAGCAGAAACTAACCCCTTGATTTTAAAGAATCCTGGGATGTTCTCTCATGAATTGCTGCTAGAAGAGAAAGCATTTTACCGGCCGGGTATTCCTCTCTCGAAGGCTGGCAAATACAGGCAAACAGTGGAGCTGCTCTTGCTTTCCTGAGCAGCCTTCACGGTTTTTACCGGGCTTTCACAGTAGGCTTCAGCTGAAAACATTACGTTGTTCAGGAGCCAGTGCCTTCTCTTACCGGATAACTCTCTAAACTGAAGCCGTTCGGAAAGCTGCCTCTGGCCGCGGTTCTACAAACATCTCGGCAGTCTGCTCCTTGCCTCCCTGACGAACACTCATTTCAGATTTTGGGAAAAATGAACCCTGTTTGGGAGGAAAAAAGCTGATTATGGGCAAAATGAAGCCAGTTTGGGGGGGCAAAACCCGTTTTTGACTAAAATAAACCCAGTTATGGGTAACATGAACCCAGTTTTTTTTTGGGGAAAAAAAAATCCGTTTTTGATAAAAATGAACCCAGTTTTGGGGGGAAAAAGAGTTTTTGGGAGATAGAACCCAGTTATGGGGAGAAAAACTGATTATGAGGAAAATGAACCCAGTTTGGGGGGAATCCCAGTTTGTAGAGAAATGAACAAAGTTTTCGAGGAAAAAAAACCCGATTTTGGAGAAAATTAAGCCAGTGTGCAGAGGAAATATAAGATTTTTACGGAAAGTGACCACTGTTTTCCGGGAAAAAAATGCGTTTGTGAAGAAAACGAACCCAGTTTTGGTGGAAAAAACATATTTTGGGGAAAATGATCCCAGTAATTGTTTAAAAAAACCCGGATTCTGGGAAAAATGAACACAGGTGGGGGGGGGGGGACACACACACACCCCCCAAATCTGTTGGGAAATGAACCCAGTTTTGGTGGAAAAAAACATATTTTGACGAAAATGAGGGTGGTTTTTTATTTTCCTTCCTTACTGGATTCGTTTTCCGCAAATTGGATGATCTCATCCCCAATTGGATTCATTTTCACAAAATCCTTTTTTAACTACCAAAACTGGGTGCATTTTCACACAAATAAGGTTTTGCCCTCCAAACAATGTAGATTTTCCCAAATGTCTTCTATATACACTCCACACTGGGTTCATTTTTGCCCAAATCGCGTTTTTTTTCCTCCCAAACTGGGTTCATTTTCCCAAAAATCGCGGGTTTTTTCCACCGAAATTGGGTTCAATTCCATACAAGTTGGGTTTTACCCCCGCAAATTCTGTTCATTTTCCCCAAAATCTGTTTCTTTTTCCAATTACTGCGTTCATTTTCCCCAAAATCGGATTTTTTCAACCAAAAATTGAGTTCATTTTCCTCAAAAACGGGGTTTTTTTTCACCCGAAATGGGTTCATTTTCCCCAATATACTTTTTTATCCCCCAAAACTGGCTGCATTTTCACACAAATCAGGTTTTGCCCTCCAAACAATGTAGATTTTCCCAAATGTCTTCTATTTCTACTCCACACCGGGTTCATGTTCCCCAAAATCAGTGTTTCTCCCCATTATTGGGTTCATTTCCCCAAAATCGGGTTTTTTTTCAACCAAAACTGGCTGCATTTTCACACAAATGAGATTTCCCCCTCCAAACTGATTTCATTTTCCCCCAAATACGGGTTTATTTCCCAATTACTGGGTTCATTTCCCCAAAATAATCTTTTCCCCCAAAGCACGGTTCATTTTCCCCAAAATCGGGTTTTTCCCACCAAAACTGGGTCCATTTACCTACAAGTTGGGTTTCCCCCCCAAACTGTGTTCATTTTCCCCCAAATTAGGGTTTTTTTACAAAATAACTGGGTTCATTTTCCCCAAAATCACTTCCCCCCCCCCCCCCCCCCCCAACTGGGTGCATTTTCACGCAAATCAGGTTTTCCCCCTCCAAAATGGGTTAACTTTCACCATAATCAGATTCTTTCCTCCCAAACTGGGTTCATTTTCCCCAAAATCCATTTTTTCTTCAAAACACTGGGTGCACTTTCACACAAATCAAGTTTTCCCCTCCAAACAGTTTTCATTTTCCCCCAAATCTGTTTTTTTTTCCCCATTACTGGGTTCATTTCCCCAAAATAGAGTTTTTCCCCCAAAACTGGGTTAATTTCCCCCCAAATCGGAATTTTCCTCCCAAACTGGGTTGATTTTCCCCAAAGTCATATTTTTCAAGCAAAACTCAGTTCATTTCCCTACAAGTTGGTTCCCCCCCAAACTCTGTTGATTTTCCCCAAAATTCGGGTTTTTTAACCCGATTACTGGGTTCGTTTTCCCCAAAATCATTTTTTCCCCCAAAACTGGGTTAAATTGCCCCAAAATCGGGTTTTTTCCTCCCCAACTGGGTTCATTTTCCCCAAAGTCAGTTTTTTTCCACCAAAACTCAGTTCATTTCCCGAATTTTGCGGAAAATGAACCCAGTTTCAGAGGAAAAAAAGCTGATTATGCAGAAAATGAACCCACTTTTGAGGAAAAAAATTATTTTGGGGAAAACAAACCCAGTAATTGGGTAAAAAACCCCAATTTTGGGAAAAATGAACGCAGTTTGGAGGGGAAAAAACAAGTTCTAGGGAAATGAACCGAGTTTTGGTGGAAAAAACCCGAATTTGGGGAAAATGGACCCAGTTTTTGGGGAAAAAAATGTTTTTGGGGAAAATGAACCCAGTGTGGAGTGGAACTAGAAGATTTTGGGGAAAATGAAATCAGTTTGGAGGGGAAAACCTGATTTGTGTGAAAATGCACTCAGTTTTGGCGGGGGGGAAAGGATTTTGTGGAAAATGAACCTAGTTTTGGAGGAAAAGAAGCTGATTATGCGGAAAATGGATCCAGCTATGTCAGAAAAACCTGTTTTTAAGGAAAATGAACTCATTTTTTGGGGAAAAAATATTTTGGGGAAAATGAACCCAGTAATTGGGTAAAAAAACCTGGATTTTTGGGTAAATGAACACAGTTTGGTGGGGAAAACCCGATATGTAGGGAAATAAACCCAGTTTTGTTGGAAAAAACATATTTTGGGGAAAATGAACCCAGTTTTTGGGGAAAAAATGATTTTGGGGAAAATGAACGAAGTAATGGGGAAAAAATCCTGATTTTGGGGAAAATGAACCAAGTGTGGAGTGGAAATAGAAGATTTTGAGGAAAATGAAATCATTTTGGAGGGGACAACCTAATTTGTGTGAAAATGTATCCTGTTTTGGGGGTTAATAGGGATTTTGTGGAAAATGAACCTAGTTTCGGAGGAAAAATGCTGATTATGCGGAAAATGAACCCAGTTTTGGGGGGAAAAACCCGTTTTTAAGGAAAATGAACCCAGTTTTGGGGAAAAAAATGATTTTGGGGAAAATGAACCCAGTAATTGGGTAAAACACCCGAATTTTGGGGAAAATCAACAGAGTTAAGGGGGGGGGGAAGACAACTTGTAGGGAAATGAACCGAGTTTTGCTTGAAAAAAAAAAGACTTTGGGGGAAATCAACCCAGTTTGGGAGGAAAAAATTCCGATTTTGGGGAAAATTAACCCAGTTTTGGGGGAAAAAAAACGATTTTGTGGAAATGAACACAGTAATGGGAAAAAAACCCTGATTTTGGGGAAAATGAACACTGTTTGGAGGGGAAAACTTGATTTGTGTGAAAATACACCCAGTGTTTTGAAGAAAAAAAAGGATTTTGGGGAAAAAGTACCCAGTTTGGGAGGAAAGAAGCTGATTATTGGGAAAATTTACCCAGTTTGGGGGGAAAAAAATATTTTGTGGAAATAAAGCCAGTAATTGGGTAAAAAACCCGGATTTTGGGGAAAATGAAGCTAGTTTTGTGCGGAAATCCCAATTTGTAGGGAAATAAAACCACTTTTGTGGAAAAAAAAATATTTTGGGAAAAATGAAACCAGTTTTAGAGGAAAAAAATTATTTTGTGGAAAATGAACACAGTAATGGGGAAAAAGTCCTGATTTTGGGGAAAAATGAACCCAGTGTGGAGTGGAAATAGAAGATTTTGGTGAAAATGAAATCAGTTTGGAGGGGAAAACCTGATTTGTGTGAAAATGAACCCAGTTTTTGGGGGAAAACCCCGATTTTGGGGAAATGACCCCAGTTTTTGGGGAAAAAAATATTTTGGGGAAAATGAACTCAGTAATTGGGTAAAAAACTCGAATTTTGGGGAAAGTGAACACAGTTGGCGGGGGAAAACCAACTGGTAGGGAAATGAACCGAGTTTTGTTGGAAAAAACCCGACTTTGGGGAAAATGAACCCAGTTTTGGGGGAAAACCCTATTCTGGGGAAATGTACCCAGTAATCGGGAAATAAAATGATTTTGGGGAAAATGAACCCAGTAATTGGGAAAAAAATCCTGATTTTGGGGAAAATGAACCCAGTGTGGAGTGGAAATAGAAGATTTTGGAGAAAATGAACACTGTTTGGGGGGGGAAACCTGATTTTGGGGAAAAAGCACCCGTTCTTGGGGGGAACTAAGGATTTTGTGGAAAATGAACATAGTTTCAGAGGATAAAAGCTATTTATGCATAAAATGAACCCAGTTTTGGGGGAGGAACCCGTTTTTAAGGAAAATGAACTCAGTTTTGGGGAAAAAAAATATTTTGGGGAAAATGAACACAGTTTGGTTTGGAAAACCTAATTTGTAGGGAAATAAACCCAGTTTTGGTGGAAAAAATATATTTTGGGGAAAATGAACCCAATATTTGGGGAAAAAAATGATTTTTGGAAAATGAACCAAGTAATGGGGAAAATATCCTGATTTTGGGGAAAATGAACCGAGTGTAGAGTGGAAATAGAAGATTTTGAGGAAAATGAAATCAGTTTGGAGGGGACAACCTGATTTGTGTCAAAATGTACCCAGTTTTGGGGGGAAATACGGATTTTGTGGAAAATGAACCTAGTTTCAGAGGTAAAAAGCTGATTATGCGGAAAATGAACCCAGTTTTGGCAGAAAAGGCTGTTCTTAAAGAAAATGAACCCAGTTTTGGGGGAAAACAATGATTTTGGGGAAAAGGAACCCAGTAATTGGGTAAAAAACCCCGAATTTTGGGGAAAATGAACACAGTTCAGGAGGAAAAAAACTCGATTTTGGGGAAATGAACAGAGAAAGTGGGAAATAAAGAAAACTGGGCTCATTTTCTGCATAATCAGCTTTTTTCCTCTGAAACTGGGTTCATTTTCCACAAAATTCGGGAAATGAACTGAGTTTTGGTGGAAAAAGCCTGACTTTGGGGAAAATGAAAACATTTTGGGAGAAAAAAACTGATTTTGGGGCAAATTAACACAGTTTTGGGGAAAAATCTAATTTTGGAGAAAATGAACTCAGTAATTGGAAAATAAACCCTGATTTTGGAGGACATGAACACTGTTTGGAGGGGAAAACTTGATTTGTGTGAAAATTCACCCACTTTTTTGAGGAAAAAAGGATTTTGGGGAAAATGAACCCAGTTTGGGAGGAAAAAAAAAAGCCTGATTTTGGGGAAAATGAACACAGAGTGGAGATATAATACCACATTTCCGGGAAAATGAACCCAGTTTGTTGGGGAAAACCTGATTTCTGTGAAAATGCAACCAGTATTGGGGGGGGGGGGGGAAATTTTGGGGAAAGTGGACCCAGTTTGGGAGGAAAGAAGCTGATTATGGGGAAAATGAACCCAGTTTGGGGTCAAAAACCCGTTTTTGATGAAAATGTACCCAGTTTGGGGGAAAAAAAGATCTTGGGGAAATAAAGCCAGTAATTGGTTAAAAATCCGGATTATGGGGAAAATGAACACAGTTTGGTGGGGAAAACCCAATTTGTAGGGAAATGAACCCAGTTTTGGTGGAAAAAAACGATTTTAGGGAAAATGAACCCAGTTTTTGGGAAAAAAATTATTTTGGGGAAAATGAAATCAGTTTGTAGGGGAAAACCTGATTTGTGAGGAGATGCAGCCATGTTTTGATTTTGGAGAAAATGAACCAAGTGTGGAGAGGCTTTATTTGCCCAAAATCTTGTCTTTCCCCCAAACCTGGGTTCATTTTCTTCAAAATGGATTTCCCCCCAAACTGTGTTCATTTTTCCCATAATCAGCTTTTGTCCTCCCAAACTGTGTTCATTTTCACCAAAATCTGGATTTTTACCCCTATTATTGGCTTTATTTCCCCAAACTCTTTTTTTCCCCCCAACACTGGGTTCATTTTCATCAAAAACGGTTTTTTCCCCCAAACTGGGTTCATTTTCCCCAAAATCGTGTGTTTTCCTCCCAAACCTGGATCATTTTCCCTCCAATCGGGTTTCCATCCCAAACTTGGTTCATTTTCCCCATAATCAGGATTTTTCCTCCCAAACCGGGTCTTTCCACCCCGAACTAACCATTGATTTTAAAGCATCCCGGACTTGTTCGTCCATGAATAGGTTCTACAAGAAAAAGCATATACCCGGCAGTGTATTCCTCTCTCGAAGGCTGAAAATACAGGCAAACAGAGGAGCTGCTCTTGCTTCGTTGAGCAGCCTTCACAGTGTTTCCCCGGCTTTCCAACCAGATTCCGGCTGCA
Organism: Tapera naevia; assembly: GCA_033556795.1. Taxonomy (NCBI): domain Eukaryota; kingdom Metazoa; phylum Chordata; class Aves; order Cuculiformes; family Neomorphidae; genus Tapera; species Tapera naevia. The sequence continues at coordinate 62,761 of JAUMJJ010000654.1, read as the reverse complement.
AACATTACATTGGTCCGGAGACAGCGCCTTCTCTTACCGGCTAGCTCTCTAAAGTGAAGCCGCTCAGAAAGCTGTCTCTGGCCGCGGTTCCACAGACATCCCGGCAGTCTGCTCCTTGCCTCTCTGAGGAACAGTCATTTCAGATTTCTAGCATCATATCACAGCGCATGCACATGAGTCTAAAATCTTTCTCCCTCGCGAACTTGCTATTTGTGAAATGTTTTAACATGACTTTTCATCTTCTAACAATGCAATTAAAGGGAAAATTATCAGATGATCTGGACGAGATATCTCTGGTTTGCTGTGCTTTCTCTACAGCCTTTGTAAACTCTGTCTACTGAAACAGCAGGCAGGGAATCCACAGCACATTCTCTGAACTGCACGGTTTTTTGTTTCTCCAATGGAGAGCAGAAACTAACCCCTTGATGTTAAAGAATCCTGGAATGTTCTCCCATGAATCGCGGCTAGAATAGAAAGCGTTTTTCCGGCAGGGTATTCCTCTCTCGAAGGCTGGCAAATACAGGCAAACAGTGGAGCTACTCTTGCTTTCCTGAGCAGCCTTCACAGTGTTTCCCCGGCTTTCACAGTAGGCTTCAGCTGCAAACATTACGTTGTTCAGGAGACAGTGCCTTCTCTTACCGGCTAGCTCTTTAAACTGAAGCCGTTCGGAAAGCTGACTCTGGCTGCGGTTCCACAGCCATCTCGGCAGTCTGCTCCTTGCCTCCCTGTCGAACAGTCTTTTCCGATTTCTAGCATCATATTAAAGCGCATCCACAGCAGTCGAAAACCTTGCCACCTGCCGACCCCGAATTTTCAATTTTGGAAATGTTTTAGCGTGACATTTCATTTCCTAACAATGTATTTAAAAGACAAATAATCGGATGATCTGTCCGTGTTCAAGGACGAGAGATGCCTTTTTTCCTGTCTCTTCCAATCAGCCTCTGCAGACTCTTTCTGCTGAAACGTGTTACCACAGCCGGCAGCGAATCCACACACATTCTCTGAACTGCACGGCTTTGTTTCTCCTCCAAGGGAGAGCAGAAACTAACCCCTTGATTTTAAAGAATCCTGGAATTTCCTTCCCTGAACAGCTGCCAGAAGAGAAAGCATTTTACCGGCAGGGTATTCCACTCTCGAAGCCTTAAAAATACAGGCAAACAGAGGATCTGCTCCTCCTTTCTTCGTTGAGCAGCCTTCACCGTGTTTACCGGACTTTCACAGCAGGCTCCGGCTGCAAACATTACATTGGTCCGGAGACAGCGCCTTCTCTTACCGGCTAGCTCTCTAAACTGAAGCCGCTCAGAAAGCTGACTCTGGCCGCGGTTCCACAGACATCGCGGAAGTCCGCTCCTTGCCTCTCTCAGGAATTTCAGATTTCTAGCATCACATCACAGCGCATGCACATGAGTCTAAAATCTTTCTCCCTCATGAACTTGCTATTTTGGAAATGTTTTAGCATGACTTTTCATCTTCTAACAATGTCATTAAAGGGAGAACTATCAGATGATCTGCTCGTGCTTCAAGGACGAGGGATCCCTGTTTTCCAGTGCATTCTCATCAGACTCTGCAAACTCTTTCTACTGAAACAGCAGGCAGGGAATCCACAGCACTTTCTCGGAATTGCACGGTTTTGTGTTTCTCCAATGGAGAGCAGAAACTAACCCCTTGATGTTAAAGAATCCTGGGATGTTCTCCCATGAATCGCGGCTAGAAGAGAAAGCGTTTTTCCGGCAGGGTATTCCTCTCTCGAAGGCTGGCAAATACAGGCAAACAGTGGAGCTGCTCTTGCTTTCCTGAGCAGCCTTCACAGTTTTTACCGGGCTTTCACAGTAGGCTTCAGCTGAAAACATTACGTTGTTCAGGAGCCAGTGCCTCCTCTTACCGGATAACTCTCTAAACTGAAGCCGTTCGGAAAGCTGCCTCTGGCCGCGGTTCTACAAACATCTCGGCAGTCTGCTCCTTGCCTCCCTGACGAACACTCATTTCAGATTTTGGGAAAAATGAACCCTGTTTGGGAGGAAAAAAGCTGATTATGGGCAAAATGAAGCCAGTTTGGGGGGGCAAAACCCGTTTTTGACTAAAATAAACCCAGTTATGGGTAACATGAACCCAGGTTTTTTTGGGGAAAAAAAAATCCGGTTTTGATAAAAATGAACCCAGTTTTGGGGGGAAAAAGAGTTTTTGGGAGATAGAACCCAGTTATGGGGAGAAAAACTGATTATGAGGAAAATGAACCCAGTTTGGGGGGAATCCCAGTTTGTAGAGAAATGAACAAAGTTTTCGAGGAAAAAAACCCCGATTTTGGAGAAAATTAAGCCAGTGTGCAGAGGAAATATAAGATTTTTAGGGAAAGTGACCACTGTTTTCCGGGAAAAAAATGCGTTTGTGAAGAAAACGAACCCAGTTTTGGTGGAAAAAACATATTTTGGGGAAAATGATCCCAGTAATTGTTTAAAAAAACCCGGATTCTGGGAAAAATGAACACAGGTGGGGGGGGGGGGGGGGGGGACACACACACACCCCCCAAATCTGTTGGGAAATGAACCCAGTTTTGGTGGAAAAAAACATATTTTGACGAAAATGAGGGTGGTTTTTTATTTTCCTTCCTTACTGGATTCGTTTTCCGCAAATTGGATGATCTCATCCCCAATTGGATTCATTTTCACAAAATCCTTTTTTAACTACCAAAACTGGGTGCATTTTCACACAAATAAGGTTTTGCCCTCCAAACAATGTAGATTTTCCCAAATGTCTTCTATATACACTCCACACTGGGTTCATTTTTGCCCAAATCGCGTTTTTTTTCCTCCCAAACTGGGTTCATTTTCCCAAAAATCGCGGGTTTTTTCCACCGAAATTGGGTTCAATTCCATACAAGTTGGGTTTTACCCCCGCAAATTCTGTTCATTTTCCCCAAAATCTGTTTCTTTTTCCAATTACTGCGTTCATTTTCCCCAAAATCGGATTTTTTCAACCAAAAATTGAGTTCATTTTCCTCAAAAACGGGGTTTTTTTTCACCCGAAATGGGTTCATTTTCCCCAATATACTTTTTTATCCCCCAAAACTGGCTGCATTTTCACACAAATCAGGTTTTGCCCTCCAAACAATGTAGATTTTCCCAAATGTCTTCTATTTCTACTCCACACCGGGTTCATGTTCCCCAAAATCAGTGTTTCTCCCCATTATTGGGTTCATTTCCCCAAAATCGGGTTTTTTTTCAACCAAAACTGGCTGCATTTTCACACAAATGAGATTTCCCCCTCCAAACTGATTTCATTTTCCCCCAAATACGGGTTTATTTCCCAATTACTGGGTTCATTTCCCCCAAAATAATCTTTTCCCCCAAAGCACGGTTCATTTTCCCCAAAATCGGGTTTTTCCCACCAAAACTGGGTCCATTTACCTACAAGTTGGGTTTCCCCCCCAAACTGTGTTCATTTTCCCCCAAATTAGGGTTTTTTTACAAAATAACTGGGTTCATTTTCCCCAAAATCACTTCCCCCCCCCCCCCCCCCCCCCCCCCCCCAACTGGGTGCATTTTCACGCAAATCAGGTTTTCCCCCTCCAAAATGGGTTAACTTTCACCATAATCAGATTCTTTCCTCCCAAACTGGGTTCATTTTCCCCAAAATCCATTTTTTCTTCAAAACACTGGGTGCACTTTCACACAAATCAAGTTTTCCCCTCCAAACAGTTTTCATTTTCCCCCAAATCTGTTTTTTTTTCCCCATTACTGGGTTCGTTTCCCCAAAATAGAGTTTTTCCCCCAAAACTGGGTTAATTTCCCCCCAAATCGGAATTTTCCTCCCCAACTGGGTTCATTTTCCCCAAAGTCAGTTTTTTTCCACCAAAACTCAGTTCATTTCCCGAATTTTGCGGAAAATGAACCCAGTTTCAGAGGAAAAAAAGCTGATTATGCAGAAAATGAACCCACTTTTGAGGAAAAAAATTATTTTGGGGAAAACAAACCCAGTAATTGGGTAAAAAACCCCAATTTTGGGAAAAATGAACGCAGTTTGGAGGGGAAAAAACAAGTTCTAGGGAAATGAACCGAGTTTTGGTGGAAAAAACCCGAATTTGGGGAAAATGGACCCAGTTTTTGGGGAAAAAAATGTTTTTGGGGAAAATGAACCCAGTGTAGAGTGGAAATAGAAGATTTTGGGGAAAATGTACACTGTTTGTAGGGGAAAACCTGATTTGTGTGGAGATGCAGCCAGGTTTGGGGGGAAAAAAGGTTTTTGGGCAAAATGAATGCAGTAATTGGGTAAAAATCCCGAATTTGGGGGAAAATGAACAGAATTTGGGGGGGGGGAAACCAACTTTTAGGGAAATGAACTGAGTTTGGGAGGAAAAACCTGACTTTGGGGAAATGAACCCCGTTTAGGAGGAAAAAAAACTATTTTGGGGAAAATGAACCCAGTGTGGAGTGGAACTAGAAGATTTTGGGGAAAATGAAATCAGTTTGGAGGGGAAAACCTGATTTGTGTGAAAATGCACTCAGTTTTGGCGGGGGGGAAAGGATTTTGTGGAAAATGAACCTAGTTTTGGAGGAAAAGAAGCTGATTATGCGGAAAATGGATCCAGCTATGTCAGAAAAACCTGTTTTTAAGGAAAATGAACTCATTTTTTGGGGAAAAAATATTTTGGGGAAAATGAACCCAGTAATTGGGTAAAAAACCTGGATTTTTGGGTAAATAAACACAGTTTTGGTGGGGAAAACCCGATATGTAGGGAAATAAACCCAGTTTTGTTGGAAAAAACATATTTTGGGGAAAATGAACCCAGTTTTTGGGGAAAAAATGATTTTGGGGAAAATGAACAAAGTAATGGGGAAAAAATCCTGATTTTGGGGAAAATGAACCAAGTGTGGAGTGGAAATAGAAGATTTTGAGGAAAATGAAATCATTTTGGAGGGGACAACCTAATTTGTGTGAAAATGTATCCTGTTTTGGGGGTTAATAGGGATTTTGTGGAAAATGAACCTAGTTTCGGAGGAAAAATGCTGATTATGCGGAAAATGAACCCAGTTTTGGGGGGAAAAACCCGTTTTTAAGGAAAATGAACCCAGTTTTGGGGAAAAAAATGATTTTGGGGAAAATGAACCCAGTAATTGGGTAAAACACCCGAATTTTGGGGAAAATCAACAGAGTTAAGGGGGGGGGGAAGACAACTTGTAGGGAAATGAACCGAGTTTTGCTTGAAAAAAAAAAGACTTTGGGGGAAATCAACCCAGTTTGGGAGGAAAAAATTCCGATTTTGGGGAAAATTAACCCAGTTTTGGGGGAAAAAAAACGATTTTGTGGAAATGAACACAGTAATGGGAAAAAAACCCTGATTTTGGGGAAAATGAACACTGTTTGGAGGGGAAAACTTGATTTGTGTGAAAATACACCCAGTGTTTTGAAGAAAAAAAAGGATTTTGGGGAAAAAGAACCCAGTTTGGGAGGAAAGAAGCTGATTATTGGGAAAATTTACCCAGTTTGGGGGGAAAAAAATATTTTGTGGAAATAAAGCCAGTAATTGGGCAAAAAACCCGGATTTTGGGGAAAATGAACCTAGTTTGGTGCGGAAATCCCAATTTGTAGGGAAATAAAACCACTTTTGTGGAAAAAAAAATATTTTGGGAAAAATGAAACCAGTTTTAGAGGAAAAAAATTATTTTGTGGAAAATGAACACAGTAATGGGGAAAAAGTCCTGATTTTGGGGAAAAATGAACCCAGTGTGGAGTGGAAATAGAAGATTTTGGTGAAAATGAAATCAGTTTGGAGGGGAAAACCTGATTTGTGTGAAAATGAACCCAGTTTTGGGGGGAAAACCCCGATTTTGGGGAAATGAACCCAGTTTTGGGGAAAAAAAATATTTTGGGGAAAATGAACTCAGTAATTGGGTAAAAAACTCGAATTTTGGGGAAAGTGAACACAGTTGGCGGGGGAAAACCAACTGGTAGGGAAATGAACCGAGTTTTGTTGGAAAAAACCCGACTTTGGGGAAAATGAACCAAGTTTTGTTGGAAAAAATCCGATTTTGGGGAAAATGAACCCAGTTTTGGGGGAAAACCCTATTCTGGGGAAATGTACCCAGTAATCGGGAAATAAAATGATTTTGGGGAAAATGAACCCAGTAATTGGGAAAAAAATCCTGATTTTGGGGAAAATGAACCCAGTGTGGAGTGGAAATAGAAGATTTTGGAGAAAATGAACACTGTTTGGGGGGGGAAACCTGATTTTGGGGAAAAAGCACCCGTTCTTGGGGGGAGCTAAGGATTTTGTGGAAAATGAACATAGTTTCAGAGGATAAAAGCTATTTATGCATAAAATGAACCCAGTTTTGGGGGAGGAACCCGTTTTTAAGGAAAATGAACTCAGTTTTGGGGAAAAAAAATATTTTGGGGAAAATGGACCCAGTAATTGGGTAAAAACATGGATTTTGGGGAAAATGAACCCAATATTTGGGGAAAAAAATGATTTTTGGAAAATGAACCAAGTAATGGGGAAAATATCCTGATTTTGGGGAAAATGAACCAAGTTTTGTTGGAAAAAATCCGATTTTGGGGAAAATGAACCCAGTTTTGGGGGAAAACCCTATTCTGGGGAAATGTACCCAGTAATCGGGAAATAAAATGATTTTGGGGAAAATGAACCCAGTAATTGGGAAAAAAATCCTGATTTTGGGGAAAATGAACCCAGTGTGGAGTGGAAATAGAAGATTTTGGAGAAAATGAACACTGTTTGGGGGGGGAAACCTGATTTTGGGGAAAAAGCACCCGTTCTTGGGGGGAACTAAGGATTTTGTGGAAAATAAACATAGTTTCAGAGGATAAAAGCTATTTATGCATAAAATGAACCCAGTTTTGGGGGAGGAACCCGTTTTTAAGGAAAATGAACTCAGTTTTGGGGAAAAAAAATATTTTGGGGAAAATGGACCCAGTAATTGGGTAAAAACATGGATTTTGGGGAAAATGAACCCAATATTTGGGGAAAAAAATGATTTTTGGAAAATGAACCAAGTAATGGGGAAAATATCCTGATTTTGGGGAAAATGAACCAAGTTTTGTTGGAAAAAATCCGATTTTGGGGAAAATGAACCCAGTTTTGGGGGAAAACCCTATTCTGGGGAAATGTACCCAGTAATCGGGAAATAAAATGATTTTGGGGAAAATGAACCCAGTAATTGGGAAAAAAATCCTGATTTTGGGGAAAATGAACCCAGTGTGGAGTGGAAATAGAAGATTTTGGAGAAAATGAACACTGTTTGGGGGGGGAAACCTGATTTTGGGGAAAAAGCACCCGTTCTTGGGGGGAACTAAGGATTTTGTGGAAAATGAACATAGTTTCAGAGGATAAAAGCTATTTATGCATAAAATGAACCCAGTTTTGGGGGAGGAACCCGTTTTTAAGGAAAATGAACTCAGTTTTGGGGAAAAAAAATATTTTGGGGAAAATGAACACAGTTTGGTTTGGAAAACCTAATTTGTAGGGAAATAAACCCAGTTTTGGTGGAAAAAATATAATTTGGGGAAAATGAACCCAATATTTGGGGAAAAAAATGATTTTTGGAAAATGAACCAAGTAATGGGGAAAATATCCTGATTTTGGGGAAAATGAACCGAGTGTAGAGTGGAAATAGAAGATTTTGAGGAAAATGAAATCAGTTTGGAGGGGACAACCTGATTTGTGTCAAAATGTACCCAGTTTTGGGGGGAAATACGGATTTTGTGGAAAATGAACCTAGTTTCAGAGGTAAAAAGCTGATTATGCGGAAAATGAAGCCAGTTTTGGCAGAAAAGGCCGTTCTTAAAGAAAATGAACCCAGTTTTGGGGGAAAACAATGATTTTGGGGAAAAGGAACCCAGTAATTGGGTAAAAAACCCCGAATTTTGGGGAAAATGAACACAGTTCAGGAGGAAAAAAACTCGATTTTGGGGAAATGAACAGAGAAAGTGGGAAATAAAGAAAACTGGGCTCATTTTCTGCATAATCAGCTTTTTTCCTCTGAAACTGGGTTCATTTTCCACAAAATTCGGGAAATGAACTGAGTTTTGGTGGAAAAAGCCTGACTTTGGGGAAAATGAAAACATTTTGGGAGAAAAAAACTGATTTTGGGGCAAATTAACACAGTTTTGGGGAAAAATCTAATTTTGGAGAAAATGAACTCAGTAATTGGAAAATAAACCCTGATTTTGGGGGACATGAACACTGTTTGGAGGGGAAAACTTGATTTGTGTGAAAATTCACCCAGTTTTTTGAGGAAAAAAGGATTTTGGGGAAAATGAACCCAGTTTGGGAGGAAAAAAAAAAAAAACTGATTTTGGGGAAAATGAACACAGAGTGGAGATATAATACCACATTTCCGGGAAAATGAACCCAGTTTGTTGGGGAAAACCTGATTTCTGTGAAAATGCAACCAGTATTGGGGGGGGGGGGGGGAAATTTTGGGGAAAGTGGACCCAGTTTGGGAGGAAAGAAGCTGATTATGGGGAAAATGAACCCAGTTTGGGGTCAAAAACCCGTTTTTGATGAAAATGTACCCAGTTTGGGGGAAAAAAAGATTTTGGGGAAATAAAGCCAGTAATTGGTTAAAAATCCGGATTATGGGGAAAATGAACACAGTTTGGTGGGAAAACCCAATTTGTAGGGAAATGAACCCAGTTTTGGTGGAAAAAAACGATTTTAGGGAAAATGAACCCAGTTTTGGGGGAAAAAAATTATTTTGGGGAAAATGAAATCAGTTTGTAGGGGAAAACCTGATTTGTGAGGAGATGCAGCCATGTTTTGATTTTGGAGAAAATGAACCAAGTGTGGAGAGGCTTTATTTGCCCAAAATCTTGTCTTTCCCCCAAACCTGGGTTCATTTTATTCAAAATGGATTTCCCCCCAAACTGTGTTCATTTTCCCCATAATCAGCTTTTGTCCTCCCAAACTGTGTTCATTTTCACCAAAATCTGGATTTTTACCCCTATTATTGGCTTTATTTCCCCAAACTCTTTTTTTCCCCCCAACACTGGGTTCATTTTCATCAAAAACGGTTTTTTCCCCCAAACTGGGTTCATTTTCCCCAAAATCGTGTGTTTTCCTCCCAAACCTGGATCATTTTCCCTCCAATCGGGTTTCCATCCCAAACTTGGTTCATTTTCCCCATAATCAGGATTTTTCCTCCCAAACCGGGTCTTTCCACCCCGAACTAACCATTGATTTTAAAGCATCCCGGACTTGTTCGTCCATGAATAGGTTCTACAAGAAAAAGCATATACCCGGCAGTGTATTCCTCTCTCGAAGGCTGAAAATACAGGCAAACAGAGGAGCTGCTCTTGCTTCGTTGAGCAGCCTTCACAGTGTTTCCCCGGCTTTCCAACCAGATTCCGGCTGCAAACATTACATTGGTCCGGAGACAGCGCCTTCTCTTACCGGCTAGCTCTCTAAAGTGAAGCCGCTCAGAAAGCTGTCTCTGGCCGCGGTTCCACAGACATCCCGGCAGTCTGCTCCTTGCCTCTCTGAGGAACAGTCATTTCAGATTTCTAGCATCATATCACAGCGCATGCACATGAGTCTAAAATCTTTCTCCCTCGCGAACTTGCTATTTGTGAAATATGACTTTTCATCTTCTAACAATGCAATTAAAGGGAAAATTATCAGATGATCTGGACGAGATATCTCTGGTTTGCTGTGCTTTCTCTACAGCCTTTGTAAACTCTGTCTACTGAAACAGCAGGCAGGGAATCCACAGCACATTCTCTGAACTGCACGGTTTTGTGTTTCTCCAATGGAGAGCAGAAACTAACCCCTTGATGTTAAAGAATCCTGGAATGTTCTCCCATGAATCGCGGCTAGAATAGAAAGCGTTTTTCCGGCAGGGTATTCCTCTCTCGAAGGCTGGCAAATACAGGCAAACAGTGGAGCTGCTCTTGCTTTCCTGAGCAGCCTTCACAGTGTTTCCCCGGCTTTCACAGTAGGCTTCAGCTGCAAACATTACGTTGTTCAGCAGACAGTGCCTTCTCTTACCGGCTAGCTCTTTAAACTGAAGCCGTTCGGAAAGCTGACTCTGGCTGCGGTTCCACAGCCATCTCGGCAGTCTGCTCCTTGCCTCCCTGTCGAACAATCTTTTCCGATTTCTAGCATCATATTAAAGCGCATCCACAGCAGTCGAAAACCTTGCCACCTGCCGACCCCGAATTTTCAATTTTGGAAATGATTTAGCGTGACATTTCATTTCCTAACAATGTATTTAAAAGACAAATAATCGGATGATCTGTCCGTGTTCAAGGACGAGAGATGCCTTTTTTCCTGTCTCTTCCAATCAGCCTCTGCAGACTCTTTCTGCTGAAACGTGTTACCACAGCCGGCAGCGAATCCACACACATTCTCTGAACTGCACGGCTTTGTTTCTCCTCCAAGGGAGAGCAGAAACTAACCCCTTGATTTTAAAGAATCCTGGAATTTCCTTCCCTGAACAGCTGCCAGAAGAGAAAGCATTTTACCGGCAGGGTATTCCACTCTCGAAGCCTTAAAAATACAGGCAAACAGAGGATCTGATCCTCCTTTCTTCGTTGAGCAGCCTTCACCGTGTTTACCGGACTTTCACAGCAGGCTCCGGCTGCAAACATTACATTGGTCCGGAGACAGCGCCTTCTCTTACCGGCTAGCTCTCTAAACTGAAGCCGCTCAGAAAGCTGACTCTGGCCGCGGTTCCACAGACATCGCGGAAGTCCGCTCCTTGCCTCTCTCAGGAATTTCAGATTTTTAGCATCACATCACAGCGCATGCACATGAGTCTAAAATCTTTCTCCCTCATGAACTTGCTATTTTGGAAATGTTTTAGCATGACTTTTCATCTTCTAACAATGTCATTAAAGGGAGAACTATCAGATGATCTGCTCGTGCTTCAAGGACGAGGGATCCCTGTTTTCCAGTGCATTCTCATCAGACTCTGCAAACTCTTTCTACTGAAACAGCAGGCAGGGAATCCACAGCACTTTCTCGGAATCGCACGGTTTTGTGTTTCTCCAATGGAGAGCAGAAACTAACCCCTTGATTTTAAAGAATCCTGGGATGTTCTCTCATGAATTGCTGCTAGAAGAGAAAGCATTTTTACCGGCCGGGTATTCCTCTCTCGAAGGCTGGCAAATACAGGCAAACAGTGGAGCTGCTCTTGCTTTCCTGAGCAGCCTTCACGGTTTTTACCGGGCTTTCACAGTAGGCTTCAGCTGAAAACATTACGTTGTTCAGGAGCCAGTGCCTTCTCTTACCGGATAACTCTCTAAACTGAAGCCGTTCGGAAAGCTGCCTCTGGCCGCGGTTCTACAAACATCTCGGCAGTCTGCTCCTTGCCTCCCTGACGAACACTCATTTCAGATTTTGGGAAAAATGAACCCTGTTTGGGAGGAAAAAAGCTGATTATGGGCAAAATGAAGCCAGTTTGGGGGGGCAAAACCCGTTTTTGACTAAAATAAACCCAGTTATGGGTAACATGAACCCAGTTTTTTTTTGGGGAAAAAAAAATCCGTTTTTGATAAAAATGAACCCAGTTTTGGGGGGAAAAAGAGTTTTTGGGAGATAGAACCCAGTTATGGGGAGAAAAACTGATTATGAGGAAAATGAACCCAGTTTGGGGGGAATCCCAGTTTGTAGAGAAATGAACAAAGTTTTCGAGGAAAAAAAACCCGATTTTGGAGAAAATTAAGCCAGTGTGCAGAGGAAATATAAGATTTTTACGGAAAGTGACCACTGTTTTCCGGGAAAAAAATGCGTTTGTGAAGAAAACGAACCCAGTTTTGGTGGAAAAAACATATTTTGGGGAAAATGATCCCAGTAATTGTTTAAAAAAACCCGGATTCTGGGAAAAATGAACACAGGTGGGGGGGGGGGGACACACACACACCCCCCAAATCTGTTGGGAAATGAACCCAGTTTTGGTGGAAAAAAACATATTTTGACGAAAATGAGGGTGGTTTTTTATTTTCCTTCCTTACTGGATTCGTTTTCCGCAAATTGGATGATCTCATCCCCAATTGGATTCATTTTCACAAAATCCTTTTTTAACTACCAAAACTGGGTGCATTTTCACACAAATAAGGTTTTGCCCTCCAAACAATGTAGATTTTCCCAAATGTCTTCTATATACACTCCACACTGGGTTCATTTTTGCCCAAATCGCGTTTTTTTTCCTCCCAAACTGGGTTCATTTTCCCAAAAATCGCGGGTTTTTTCCACCGAAATTGGGTTCAATTCCATACAAGTTGGGTTTTACCCCCGCAAATTCTGTTCATTTTCCCCAAAATCTGTTTCTTTTTCCAATTACTGCGTTCATTTTCCCCAAAATCGGATTTTTTCAACCAAAAATTGAGTTCATTTTCCTCAAAAACGGGGTTTTTTTTCACCCGAAATGGGTTCATTTTCCCCAATATACTTTTTTATCCCCCAAAACTGGCTGCATTTTCACACAAATCAGGTTTTGCCCTCCAAACAATGTAGATTTTCCCAAATGTCTTCTATTTCTACTCCACACCGGGTTCATGTTCCCCAAAATCAGTGTTTCTCCCCATTATTGGGTTCATTTCCCCAAAATCGGGTTTTTTTTCAACCAAAACTGGCTGCATTTTCACACAAATGAGATTTCCCCCTCCAAACTGATTTCATTTTCCCCCAAATACGGGTTTATTTCCCAATTACTGGGTTCATTTCCCCAAAATAATCTTTTCCCCCAAAGCACGGTTCATTTTCCCCAAAATCGGGTTTTTCCCACCAAAACTGGGTCCATTTACCTACAAGTTGGGTTTCCCCCCCAAACTGTGTTCATTTTCCCCCAAATTAGGGTTTTTTTACAAAATAACTGGGTTCATTTTCCCCAAAATCACTTCCCCCCCCCCCCCCCCCCCCCCCCCCAACTGGGTGCATTTTCACGCAAATCAGGTTTTCCCCCTCCAAAATGGGTTAACTTTCACCATAATCAGATTCTTTCCTCCCAAACTGGGTTCATTTTCCCCAAAATCCATTTTTTCTTCAAAACACTGGGTGCACTTTCACACAAATCAAGTTTTCCCCTCCAAACAGTTTTCATTTTCCCCCAAATCTGTTTTTTTTTCCCCATTAATGGGTTCATTTCCCCAAAATAGAGTTTTTCCCCCAAAACTGGGTTAATTTCCCCCCAAATCGGAATTTTCCTCCCAAACTGGGTTGATTTTCCCCAAAGTCATATTTTTCAAGCAAAACTCAGTTCATTTCCCTACAAGTTGGTTCCCCCCCAAACTCTGTTGATTTTCCCCAAAATTCGGGTTTTTTAACCCGATTACTGGGTTCGTTTTCCCCAAAATCATTTTTTCCCCCAAAACTGGGTTAAATTGCCCCAAAATCGGGTTTTTTCCTCCCCAACTGGGTTCATTTTCCCCAAAGTCAGTTTTTTTCCACCAAAACTCAGTTCATTTCCCGAATTTTGCGGAAAATGAACCCAGTTTCAGAGGAAAAAAAGCTGATTATGCAGAAAATGAACCCACTTTTGAGGAAAAAAATTATTTTGGGGAAAACAAACCCAGTAATTGGGTAAAAAACCCCAATTTTGGGAAAAATGAACGCAGTTTGGAGGGGAAAAAACAAGTTCTAGGGAAATGAACCGAGTTTTGGTGGAAAAAACCCGAATTTGGGGAAAATGGACCCAGTTTTTGGGGAAAAAAATGTTTTTGGGGAAAATGAACCCAGTGTGGAGTGGAACTAGAAGATTTTGGGGAAAATGAAATCAGTTTGGAGGGGAAAACCTGATTTGTGTGAAAATGCACTCAGTTTTGGCGGGGGGGAAAGGATTTTGTGGAAAATGAACCTAGTTTTGGAGGAAAAGAAGCTGATTATGCGGAAAATGGATCCAGCTATGTCAGAAAAACCTGTTTTTAAGGAAAATGAACTCATTTTTTGGGGAAAAAATATTTTGGGGAAAATGAACCCAGTAATTGGGTAAAAAAACCTGGATTTTTGGGTAAATGAACACAGTTTGGTGGGGAAAACCCGATATGTAGGGAAATAAACCCAGTTTTGTTGGAAAAAACATATTTTGGGGAAAATGAACCCAGTTTTTGGGGAAAAAATGATTTTGGGGAAAATGAACGAAGTAATGGGGAAAAAATCCTGATTTTGGGGAAAATGAACCAAGTGTGGAGTGGAAATAGAAGATTTTGAGGAAAATGAAATCATTTTGGAGGGGACAACCTAATTTGTGTGAAAATGTATCCTGTTTTGGGGGTTAATAGGGATTTTGTGGAAAATGAACCTAGTTTCGGAGGAAAAATGCTGATTATGCGGAAAATGAACCCAGTTTTGGGTGGAAAAACCCGTTTTTAAGGAAAATGAACCCAGTTTTGGGGAAAAAAATGATTTTGGGGAAAATGAACCCAGTAATTGGGTAAAACACCCGAATTTTGGGGAAAATCAACGGAGTTAAGGGGGGGGGGAAGACAACTTGTAGGGAAATGAACCGAGTTTTGCTTGAAAAAAAAAAGACTTTGGGGGAAATCAACCCAGTTTGGGAGGAAAAAATTCCGATTTTGGGGAAAATTAACCCAGTTTTGGGGGAAAAAAAACGATTTTGTGGAAATGAACACAGTAATGGGAAAAAAACCCTGATTTTGGGGAAAATGAACACTGTTTGGAGGGGAAAACTTGATTTGTGTGAAAATACACCCAGTGTTTTGAAGAAAAAAAAGGATTTTGGGGAAAAAGTACCCAGTTTGGGAGGAAAGAAGCTGATTATTGGGAAAATTTACCCAGTTTGGGGGGAAAAAAATATTTTGTGGAAATAAAGCCAGTAATTGGGTAAAAAACCCGGATTTTGGGGAAAATGAAGCTAGTTTTGTGCGGAAATCCCAATTTGTAGGGAAATAAAACCACTTTTGTGGAAAAAAAAATATTTTGGGAAAAATGAAACCAGTTTTAGAGGAAAAAAATTATTTTGTGGAAAATGAACACAGTAATGGGGAAAAAGTCCTGATTTTGGGGAAAAATGAACCCAGTGTGGAGTGGAAATAGAAGATTTTGGTGAAAATGAAATCAGTTTGGAGGGGAAAACCTGATTTGTGTGAAAATGAACCCAGTTTTGGGGGGAAAACCCCGATTTTGGGGAAATGACCCCAGTTTTTGGGGAAAAAAAATATTTTGGGGAAAATGAACTCAGTAATTGGGTAAAAAACTCGATTTTTGGGGAAAGTGAACACAGTTGGCGGGGGAAAACCAACTGGTAGGGAAATGAACCGAGTTTTGTTGGAAAAAACCCGATTTTGGGGAAAATGAACCCAGTTTTGGGGGAAAACCCTATTCTGGGGAAATGTACCCAGTAATCGGGAAATAAAATGATTTTGGGGAAAATGAACCCAGTAATTGGGAAAAAAATCCTGATTTTGGGGAAAATGAACCCAGTGTGGAGTGGAAATAGAAGATTTTGGAGAAAATGAACACTGTTTGGGGGGGGAAACCTGATTTTGGGGAAAAAGCACCCGTTCTTGGGGGGAACTAAGGATTTTGTGGAAAATGAACATAGTTTCAGAGGATAAAAGCTATTTATGCATAAAATGAACCCAGTTTTGGGGGAGGAACCCGTTTTTAAGGAAAATGAACTCAGTTTTGGGGAAAAAAAATATTTTGGGGAAAATGAACACAGTTTGGTTTGGAAAACCTAATTTGTAGGGAAATAAACCCAGTTTTGGTGGAAAAAATATATTTTGGGGAAAATGAACCCAATATTTGGGGAAAAAAATGATTTTTGGAAAATGAACCAAGTAATGGGGAAAATATCCTGATTTTGGGGAAAATGAACCGAGTGTAGAGTGGAAATAGAAGATTTTGAGGAAAATGAAATCAGTTTGGAGGGGACAACCTGATTTGTGTCAAAATGTACCCAGTTTTGGGGGGAAATACGGATTTTGTGGAAAATGAACCTAGTTTCAGAGGTAAAAAGCTGATTATGCGGAAAATGAACCCAGTTTTGGCAGAAAAGGCCGTTCTTAAAGAAAATGAACCCAGTTTTGGGGGAAAACAATGATTTTGGGGAAAAGGAACCCAGTAATTGGGTAAAAAACCCCGAATTTTGGGGAAAATGAACACAGTTCAGGAGGAAAAAAACTCGATTTTGGGGAAATGAACAGAGAAAGTGGGAAATAAAGAAAACTGGGCTCATTTTCTGCATAATCAGCTTTTTTCCTCTGAAACTGGGTTCATTTTCCACAAAATTCGGGAAATGAACTGAGTTTTGGTGGAAAAAGCCTGACTTTGGGGAAAATGAAAACATTTTGGGAGAAAAAAACTGATTTTGGGGCAAATTAACACAGTTTTGGGGAAAAATCTAATTTTGGAGAAAATGAACTCAGTAATTGGAAAATAAACCCTGATTTTGGGGGACATGAACACTGTTTGGAGGGGAAAACTTGATTTGTGTGAAAATTCACCCACTTTTTTGAGGAAAAAAGGATTTTGGGGAAAATGAACCCAGTTTGGGAGGAAAAAAAAAAGCCTGATTTTGGGGAAAATGAACACAGAGTGGAGATATAATACCACATTTCCGGGAAAATGAACCCAGTTTGTTGGGGAAAACCTGATTTCTGTGAAAATGCAACCAGTATTGGGGGGGGGGGGGAAATTTTGGGGAAAGTGGACCCAGTTTGGGAGGAAAGAAGCTGATTATGGGGAAAATGAACCCAGTTTGGGGTCAAAAACCCGTTTTTGATGAAAATGTACCCAGTTTGGGGGAAAAAAAGATCTTGGGGAAATAAAGCCAGTAATTGGTTAAAAATCCGGATTATGGGGAAAATGAACACAGTTTGGTGGGGAAAACCCAATTTGTAGGGAAATGAACCCAGTTTTGGTGGAAAAAAACGATTTTAGGGAAAATGAACCCAGTTTTTGGGGAAAAAAATTATTTTGGGGAAAATGAAATCAGTTTGTAGGGGAAAACCTGATTTGTGAGGAGATGCAGCCATGTTTTGATTTTGGAGAAAATGAACCAAGTGTGGAGAGGCTTTATTTGCCCAAAATCTTGTCTTTCCCCCAAACCTGGGTTCATTTTCTTCAAAATGGATTTCCCCCCAAACTGTGTTCATTTTCCCCATAATCAGCTTTTGTCCTCCCAAACTGTGTTCATTTTCACCAAAATCTGGATTTTTACCCCTATTATTGGCTTTATTTCCCCAAACTCTTTTTTTCCCCCCAACACTGGGTTCATTTTCATCAAAAACGGTTTTTTCCCCCAAACTGGGTTCATTTTCCCCAAAATCGTGTGTTTTCCTCCCAAACCTGGATCATTTTCCCTCCAATCGGGTTTCCATCCCAAACTTGGTTCATTTTCCCCATAATCAGGATTTTTCCTCCCAAACCGGGTCTTTCCACCCCGAACTAACCATTGATTTTAAAGCATCCCGGACTTGTTCGTCCATGAATAGGTTCTACAAGAAAAAGCATATACCCGGCAGTGTATTCCTCTCTCGAAGGCTGAAAATACAGGCAAACAGAGGAGCTGCTCTTGCTTCGTTGAGCAGCCTTCACAGTGTTTCCCCGGCTTTCCAACCAGATTCCGGCTGCAAACATTACATTGGTCCGGAGACAGCGCCTTCTCTTACCGGCTAGCTCTCTAAAGTGAAGCCGCTCAGAAAGCTGTCTCTGGCCGCGGTTCCACAGACATCCCGGCAGTCTGCTCCTTGCCTCTCTGAGGAACAGTCATTTCAGATTTCTAGCATCATATCACAGCGCATGCACATGAGTCTAAAATCTTTCTCCCTCGCGAACTTGCTATTTGTGAAATGTTTTAACATGACTTTTCATCTTCTAACAATGCAATTAAAGGGAAAATTATCAGATGATCTGGACGAGATATCTCTGGTTTGCTGTGCTTTCTCTACAGCCTTTGTAAACTCTGTCTACTGAAACAGCAGGCAGGGAATCCACAGCACATTCTCTGAACTGCACGGTTTTGTGTTTCTCCAATGGAGAGCAGAAACTAACCCCTTGATGTTAAAGAATCCTGGAATGTTCTCCCATGAATCGCGGCTAGAATAGAAAGCGTTTTTCCGGCAGGGTATTCCTCTCTCGAAGGCTGGCAAATACAGGCAAACAGTGGAGCTACTCTTGCTTTCCTGAGCAGCCTTCACAGTGTTTCCCCGGCTTTCACAGTAGGCTTCAGCTGCAAACATTACGTTGTTCAGGAGACAGTGCCTTCTCTTACCGGCTAGCTCTTTAAACTGAAGCCGTTCGGAAAGCTGACTCTGGCTGCGGTTCCACAGCCATCTCGGCAGTCTGCTCCTTGCCTCCCTGTCGAACAGTCTTTTCCGATTTCTAGAATCATATTAAAGCGCATCCACAGCAGTCGAAAACCTTGCCACCTGCCGACCCCGAATTTTCAATTTTGGAAATGTTTTAGCGTGACATTTCATTTCCTAACAATGTATTTAAAAGACAAATAATCGGATGATCTGTCCGTGTTCAAGGACGAGAGATGCCTTTTTTCCTGTCTCTTCCAATCAGCCTCTGCAGACTCTTTCTGCTGAAACGTGTTACCACAGCCGGCAGCGAATCCACACACATTCTCTGAACTGCACGGCTTTGTTTCTCCTCCAAGGGAGAGCAGAAACTAACCCCTTGATTTTAAAGAATCCTGGAATTTCCTTCCCTGAACAGCTGCCAGAAGAGAAAGCATTTTACCGGCAGGGTATTCCACTCTCGAAGCCTTAAAAATACAGGCAAACAGAGGATCTGCTCCTCCTTTCTTCGTTGAGCAGCCTTCACCGTGTTTACCGGACTTTCACAGCAGGCTCCGGCTGCAAACATTACATTGGTCCGGAGACAGCGCCTTCTCTTACCGGCTAGCTCTCTAAACTGAAGCCGCTCAGAAAGCTGACTCTGGCCGCGGTTCCACAGACATCGCGGAAGTCCGCTCCTTGCCTCTCTCAGGAATTTCAGATTTCTAGCATCACATCAGAGCGCATGCACATGAGTCTAAAATCTTTCTCCCTCATGAACTTGCTATTTTGGAAATGTTTTAGCATGACTTTTCATCTTCTAACAATGTCATTAAAGGGAGAACTATCAGATGATCTGCTCGTGCTTCAAGGACGAGGGATCCCTGTTTTCCAGTGCATTCTCATCAGACTCTGCAAACTCTTTCTACTGAAACAGCAGGCAGGGAATCCACAGCACTTTCTCGGAATTGCACGGTTTTGTGTTTCTCCAATGGAGAGCAGAAACTAACCCCTTGATGTTAAAGAATCCTGGGATGTTCTCCCATGAATCGCGGCTAGAAGAGAAAGCGTTTTTCCGGCAGGGTATTCCTCTCTCGAAGGCTGGCAAATACAGGCAAACAGTGGAGCTGCTCTTGCTTTCCTGAGCAGCCTTCACAGTTTTTACCGGGCTTTCACAGTAGGCTTCAGCTGAAAACATTACGTTGTTCAGGAGCCAGTGCCTCCTCTTACCGGATAACTCTCTAAACTGAAGCCGTTCGGAAAGCTGCCTCTGGCCGCGGTTCTACAAACATCTCGGCAGTCTGCTCCTTGCCTCCCTGACGAACACTCATTTCAGATTTTGGGAAAAATGAACCCTGTTTGGGAGGAAAAAAGCTGATTATGGGCAAAATGAAGCCAGTTTGGGGGGGCAAAACCCGTTTTTGACTAAAATAAACCCAGTTATGGGTAACATGAACCCAGGTTTTTTTGGGGAAAAAAAAATCCGGTTTTGATAAAAATGAACCCAGTTTTGGGGGGAAAAAGAGTTTTTGGGAGATAGAACCCAGTTATGGGGAGAAAAACTGATTATGAGGAAAATGAACCCAGTTTGGGGGGAATCCCAGTTTGTAGAGAAATGAACAAAGTTTTCGAGGAAAAAAACCCCGATTTTGGAGAAAATTAAGCCAGTGTGCAGAGGAAATATAAGATTTTTAGGGAAAGTGACCACTGTTTTCCGGGAAAAAAATGCGTTTGTGAAGAAAACGAACCCAGTTTTGGTGGAAAAAACATATTTTGGGGAAAATGATCCCAGTAATTGTTTAAAAAAACCCGGATTCTGGGAAAAATGAACACAGGTGGGGGGGGGGGGGGACACACACACACCCCCCAAATCTGTTGGGAAATGAACCCAGTTTTGGTGGAAAAAAACATATTTTGACGAAAATGAGGGTGGTTTTTTATTTTCCTTCCTTACTGGATTCGTTTTCCGCAAATTGGATGATCTCATCCCCAATTGGATTCATTTTCACAAAATCCTTTTTTAACTACCAAAACTGGGTGCATTTTCACACAAATAAGGTTTTGCCCTCCAAACAATGTAGATTTTCCCAAATGTCTTCTATATACACTCCACACTGGGTTCATTTTTGCCCAAATCGCGTTTTTTTTCCTCCCAAACTGGGTTCATTTTCCCAAAAATCGCGGGTTTTTTCCACCGAAATTGGGTTCAATTCCATACAAGTTGGGTTTTACCCCCGCAAATTCTGTTCATTTTCCCCAAAATCTGTTTCTTTTTCCAATTACTGCGTTCATTTTCCCCAAAATCGGATTTTTTCAACCAAAAATTGAGTTCATTTTCCTCAAAAACGGGGTTTTTTTTCACCCGAAATGGGTTCATTTTCCCCAATATACTTTTTTTATCCCCCAAAACTGGCTGCATTTTCACACAAATCAGGTTTTGCCCTCCAAACAATGTAGATTTTCCCAAATGTCTTCTATTTCTACTCCACACCGGGTTCATGTTCCCCAAAATCAGTGTTTCTCCCCATTATTGGGTTCATTTCCCCAAAATCGGGTTTTTTTTCAACCAAAACTGGCTGCATTTTCACACAAATGAGATTTCCCCCTCCAAACTGATTTCATTTTCCCCCAAATACGGGTTTATTTCCCAATTACTGGGTTCATTTCCCCCAAAATAATCTTTTCCCCCAAAGCACGGTTCATTTTCCCCAAAATCGGGTTTTTCCCACCAAAACTGGGTCCATTTACCTACAAGTTGGGTTTCCCCCCCAAACTGTGTTCATTTTCCCCCAAATTAGGGTTTTTTTACAAAATAACTGGGTTCATTTTCCCCAAAATCACTTCCCCCCCCCCCCCCCCCCCCCCCCAACTGGGTGCATTTTCACGCAAATCAGGTTTTCCCCCTCCAAAATGGGTTAACTTTCACCATAATCAGATTCTTTCCTCCCAAACTGGGTTCATTTTCCCCAAAATCCATTTTTTCTTCAAAACACTGGGTGCACTTTCACACAAATCAAGTTTTCCCCTCCAAACAGTTTTCATTTTCCCCCAAATCTGTTTTTTTTTCCCCATTACTGGGTTCGTTTCCCCAAAATAGAGTTTTTCCCCCAAAACTGGGTTAATTTCCCCCCAAATCGGAATTTTCCTCCCCAACTGGGTTCATTTTCCCCAAAGTCAGTTTTTTTCCACCAAAACTCAGTTCATTTCCCGAATTTTGCGGAAAATGAACCCAGTTTCAGAGGAAAAAAAGCTGATTATGCAGAAAATGAACCCACTTTTGAGGAAAAAAATTATTTTGGGGAAAACAAACCCAGTAATTGGGTAAAAAACCCCAATTTTGGGAAAAATGAACGCAGTTTGGAGGGGAAAAAACAAGTTCTAGGGAAATGAACCGAGTTTTGGTGGAAAAAACCCGAATTTGGGGAAAATGGACCCAGTTTTTGGGGAAAAAAATGTTTTTGGGGAAAATGAACCCAGTGTAGAGTGGAAATAGAAGATTTTGGGGAAAATGTACACTGTTTGTAGGGGAAAACCTGATTTGTGTGGAGATGCAGCCAGGTTTGGGGGGAAAAAAGGTTTTTGGGCAAAATGAATGCAGTAATTGGGTAAAAATCCCGAATTTGGGGGAAAATGAACAGAATTTGGGGGGGGGGAAACCAACTTTTAGGGAAATGAACTGAGTTTGGGAGGAAAAAAAATATTTTGTGGAAATAAAGCCAGTAATTGGGTAAAAAACCCGGATTTTGGGGAAAATGAAGCTAGTTTTGTGCGGAAATCCCAATTTGTAGGGAAATAAAACCACTTTTGTGGAAAAAAAAATATTTTGGGAAAAATGAAACCAGTTTTAGAGGAAAAAAATTATTTTGTGGAAAATGAACACAGTAATGGGGAAAAAGTCCTGATTTTGGGGAAAAATGAACCCAGTGTGGAGTGGAAATAGAAGATTTTGGTGAAAATGAAATCAGTTTGGAGGGGAAAACCTGATTTGTGTGAAAATGAACCCAGTTTTGGGGGGAAAACCCCGATTTTGGGGAAATGACCCCAGTTTTTGGGGAAAAAAAATATTTTGGGGAAAATGAACTCAGTAATTGGGTAAAAAACTCGAATTTTGGGGAAAGTGAACACAGTTGGCGGGGGAAAACCAACTGGTAGGGAAATGAACCGAGTTTTGTTGGAAAAAACCCGATTTTGGGGAAAATGAACCCAGTTTTGGGGGAAAACCCTATTCTGGGGAAATGTACCCAGTAATCGGGAAATAAAATGATTTTGGGGAAAATGAACCCAGTAATTGGGAAAAAAATCCTGATTTTGGGGAAAATGAACCCAGTGTGGAGTGGAAATAGAAGATTTTGGAGAAAATGAACACTGTTTGGGGGGGGAAACCTGATTTTGGGGAAAAAGCACCCGTTCTTGGGGGGAACTAAGGATTTTGTGGAAAATGAACATAGTTTCAGAGGATAAAAGCTATTTATGCATAAAATGAACCCAGTTTTGGGGGAGGAACCCGTTTTTAAGGAAAATGAACTCAGTTTTGGGGAAAAAAAATATTTTGGGGAAAATGAACACAGTTTGGTTTGGAAAACCTAATTTGTAGGGAAATAAACCCAGTTTTGGTGGAAAAAATATATTTTGGGGAAAATGAACCCAATATTTGGGGAAAAAAATGATTTTTGGAAAATGAACCAAGTAATGGGGAAAAAATCCTGATTTTGGGGAAAATGAACCGAGTGTAGAGTGGAAATAGAAGATTTTGAGGAAAATGAAATCAGTTTGGAGGGGACAACCTGATTTGTGTCAAAATGTACCCAGTTTTGGGGGGAAATACGGATTTTGTGGAAAATGAACCTAGTTTCAGAGGTAAAAAGCTGATTATGCGGAAAATGAACCCAGTTTTGGCAGAAAAGGCCGTTCTTAAAGAAAATGAACCCAGTTTTGGGGGAAAACAATGATTTTGGGGAAAAGGAACCCAGTAATTGGGTAAAAAACCCCGAATTTTGGGGAAAATGAACACAGTTCAGGAGGAAAAAAACTCGATTTTGGGGAAATGAACAGAGAAAGTGGGAAATAAAGAAAACTGGGCTCATTTTCTGCATAATCAGCTTTTTTCCTCTGAAACTGGGTTCATTTTCCACAAAATTCGGGAAATGAACTGAGTTTTGGTGGAAAAAGCCTGACTTTGGGGAAAATGAAAACATTTTGGGAGAAAAAAACTGATTTTGGGGCAAATTAACACAGTTTTGGGGAAAAATCTAATTTTGGAGAAAATGAACTCAGTAATTGGAAAATAAACCCTGATTTTGGGGGACATGAACACTGTTTGGAGGGGAAAACTTGATTTGTGTGAAAATTCACCCACTTTTTTGAGGAAAAAAGGATTTTGGGGAAAATGAACCCAGTTTGGGAGGAAAAAAAAAAGCCTGATTTTGGGGAAAATGAACACAGAGTGGAGATATAATACCACATTTCCGGGAAAATGAACCCAGTTTGTTGGGGAAAACCTGATTTCTGTGAAAATGCAACCAGTATTGGGGGGGGGGGGGAAATTTTGGGGAAAGTGGACCCAGTTTGGGAGGAAAGAAGCTGATTATGGGGAAAATGAACCCAGTTTGGGGTCAAAAACCCGTTTTTGATGAAAATGTACCCAGTTTGGGGGAAAAAAAGATCTTGGGGAAATAAAGCCAGTAATTGGTTAAAAATCCGGATTATGGGGAAAATGAACACAGTTTGGTGGGGAAAACCCAATTTGTAGGGAAATGAACCCAGTTTTGGTGGAAAAAAACGATTTTAGGGAAAATGAACCCAGTTTTTGGGGAAAAAAATTATTTTGGGGAAAATGAAATCAGTTTGTAGGGGAAAACCTGATTTGTGAGGAGATGCAGCCATGTTTTGATTTTGGAGAAAATGAACCAAGTGTGGAGAGGCTTTATTTGCCCAAAATCTTGTCTTTCCCCCAAACCTGGGTTCATTTTCTTCAAAATGGATTTCCCCCCAAACTGTGTTCATTTTCCCCATAATCAGCTTTTGTCCTCCCAAACTGTGTTCATTTTCACCAAAATCTGGATTTTTACCCCTATTATTGGCTTTATTTCCCCAAACTCTTTTTTTCCCCCCAACACTGGGTTCATTTTCATCAAAAACGGTTTTTTCCCCCAAACTGGGTTCATTTTCCCCAAAATCGTGTGTTTTCCTCCCAAACCTGGATCATTTTCCCTCCAATCGGGTTTCCATCCCAAACTTGGTTCATTTTCCCCATAATCAGGATTTTTCCTCCCAAACCGGGTCTTTCCACCCCGAACTAACCATTGATTTTAAAGCATCCCGGACTTGTTCGTCCATGAATAGGTTCTACAAGAAAAAGCATATACCCGGCAGTGTATTCCTCTCTCGAAGGCTGAAAATACAGGCAAACAGAGGAGCTGCTCTTGCTTCGTTGAGCAGCCTTCACAGTGTTTCCCCGGCTTTCCAACCAGATTCCGGCTGCAAACATTACATTGGTCCGGAGACAGCGCCTTCTCTTACCGGCTAGCTCTCTAAAGTGAAGCCGCTCAGAAAGCTGTCTCTGGCCGCGGTTCCACAGACATCCCGGCAGTCTGCTCCTTGCCTCTCTGAGGAACAGTCATTTCAGATTTCTAGCATCATATCACAGCGCATGCACATGAGTCTAAAATCTTTCTCCCTCGCGAACTTGCTATTTGTGAAATGTTTTAACATGACTTTTCATCTTCTAACAATGCAATTAAAGGGAAAATTATCAGATGATCTGGACGAGATATCTCTGGTTTGCTGTGCTTTCTCTACAGCCTTTGTAAACTCTGTCTACTGAAACAGCAGGCAGGGAATCCACAGCACATTCTCTGAACTGCACGGTTTTTTGTTTCTCCAATGGAGAGCAGAAACTAACCCCTTGATGTTAAAGAATCCTGGAATGTTCTCCCATGAATCGCGGCTAGAATAGAAAGCGTTTTTCCGGCAGGGTATTCCTCTCTCGAAGGCTGGCAAATACAGGCAAACAGTGGAGCTACTCTTGCTTTCCTGAGCAGCCTTCACAGTGTTTCCCCGGCTTTCACAGTAGGCTTCAGCTGCAAACATTACGTTGTTCAGGAGACAGTGCCTTCTCTTACCGGCTAGCTCTTTAAACTGAAGCCGTTCGGAAAGCTGACTCTGGCTGCGGTTCCACAGCCATCTCGGCAGTCTGCTCCTTGCCTCCCTGTCGAACAGTCTTTTCCGATTTCTAGCATCATATTAAAGCGCATCCACAGCAGTCGAAAACCTTGCCACCTGCCGACCCCGAATTTTCAATTTTGGAAATGTTTTAGCGTGACATTTCATTTCCTAACAATGTATTTAAAAGACAAATAATCGGATGATCTGTCCGTGTTCAAGGACGAGAGATGCCTTTTTTCCTGTCTCTTCCAATCAGCCTCTGCAGACTCTTTCTGCTGAAACGTGTTACCACAGCCGGCAGCGAATCCACACACATTCTCTGAACTGCACGGCTTTGTTTCTCCTCCAAGGGAGAGCAGAAACTAACCCCTTGATTTTAAAGAATCCTGGAATTTCCTTCCCTGAACAGCTGCCAGAAGAGAAAGCATTTTACCGGCAGGGTATTCCACTCTCGAAGCCTTAAAAATACAGGCAAACAGAGGATCTGCTCCTCCTTTCTTCGTTGAGCAGCCTTCACCGTGTTTACCGGACTTTCACAGCAGGCTCCGGCTGCAAACATTACATTGGTCCGGAGACAGCGCCTTCTCTTACCGGCTAGCTCTCTAAACTGAAGCCGCTCAGAAAGCTGACTCTGGCCGCGGTTCCACAGACATCGCGGAAGTCCGCTCCTTGCCTCTCTCAGGAATTTCAGATTTCTAGCATCACATCAGAGCGCATGCACATGAGTCTAAAATCTTTCTCCCTCATGAACTTGCTATTTTGGAAATGTTTTAGCATGACTTTTCATCTTCTAACAATGTCATTAAAGGGAGAACTATCAGATGATCTGCTCGTGCTTCAAGGACGAGGGATCCCTGTTTTCCAGTGCATTCTCATCAGACTCTGCAAACTCTTTCTACTGAAACAGCAGGCAGGGAATCCACAGCACTTTCTCGGAATCGCACGGTTTTGTGTTTCTCCAATGGAGAGCAGAAACTAACCCCTTGATGTTAAAGAATCCTGGGATGTTCTCCCATGAATCGCGGCTAGAAGAGAAAGCGTTTTTCCGGCAGGGTATTCCTCTCTCGAAGGCTGGCAAATACAGGCAAACAGTGGAGCTGCTCTTGCTTTCCTGAGCAGCCTTCACAGTTTTTACCGGGCTTTCACAGTAGGCTTCAGCTGAAAACATTACGTTGTTCAGGAGCCAGTGCCTTCTCTTACCGGATAACTCTCTAAACTGAAGCCGTTCGGAAAGCTGCCTCTGGCCGCGGTTCTACAAACATCTCGGCAGTCTGCTCCTTGCCTCCCTGACGAACACTCATTTCAGATTTTGGGAAAAATGAACCCTGTTTGGGAGGAAAAAAGCTGATTATGGGCAAAATGAAGCCAGTTTGGGGGGGCAAAACCCGTTTTTGACTAAAATAAACCCAGTTATGGGTAACATGAACCCAGGTTTTTTTGGGGAAAAAAAAATCCGGTTTTGATAAAAATGAACCCAGTTTTGGGGGGAAAAAGAGTTTTTGGGAGATAGAACCCAGTTATGGGGAGAAAAACTGATTATGAGGAAAATGAACCCAGTTTGGGGGGAATCCCAGTTTGTAGAGAAAT
This sequence comes from Tapera naevia, assembly GCA_033556795.1. NCBI lineage: Eukaryota > Metazoa > Chordata > Aves > Cuculiformes > Neomorphidae > Tapera > Tapera naevia. The sequence goes on along the minus strand of JAUMJJ010000654.1, from coordinate 35,809 downwards.
GAACAAAGTTTTCGAGGAAAAAAACCCCGATTTTGGAGAAAATTAAGCCAGTGTGCAGAGGAAATATAAGATTTTTAGGGAAAGTGACCACTCTTTTCCGGGAAAAAAATGCGTTTGTGAAGAAAACGAACCCAGTTTTGGTGGAAAAAACATATTTTGGGGAAAATGATCCCAGTAATTGTTTAAAAAAACCCGGATTCTGGGAAAAATGAACACAGGTGGGGGGGGGGGGGGACACACACACCCCCCAAATCTGTTGGGAAATGAACCCAGTTTTGGTGGAAAAAAACATATTTTGACGAAAATGAGGGTGGTTTTTTTATTTTCCTTCCTTACTGGATTCGTTTTCCGCAAATTGGATGATCTCATCCCCAATTGGATTCATTTTCACAAAATCCTTTTTTAACTACCAAAACTGGGTGCATTTTCACACAAATAAGGTTTTGCCCTCCAAACAATGTAGATTTTCCCAAATGTCTTCTATATACACTCCACACTGGGTTCATTTTTGCCCAAATCGCGTTTTTTTTCCTCCCAAACTGGGTTCATTTTCCCAAAAATCGCGGTTTTTTTCCACCGAAATTGGGTTCAATTCCATACAAGTTGGGTTTTACCCCCGCAAATTCTGTTCATTTTCCCCAAAATCTGTTTCTTTTTCCAATTACTGCGTTCATTTTCCCCAAAATCGGATTTTTTCAACCAAAAATTGAGTTCATTTTCCTCAAAAACGGGGTTTTTTTTCACCCGAAATGGGTTCATTTTCCCCAATATACTTTTTTATCCCCCAAAACTGGCTGCATTTTCACACAAATCAGGTTTTGCCCTCCAAACAATGTAGATTTTCCCAAATGTCTTCTATTTCTACTCCACACCGGGTTCATGTTCCCCAAAATCAGTGTTTCTCCCCATTATTGGGTTCATTTCCCCAAAATCGGGTTTTTTTTCAACCAAAACTGGCTGCATTTTCACACAAATGAGATTTCCCCCTCCAAACTGATTTCATTTTCCCCCAAATACGGGTTTATTTCCCAATTACTGGGTTCATTTCCCCCAAAATAATCTTTTCCCCCAAAGCACGGTTCATTTTCCCCAAAATCGGGTTTTTCCCACCAAAACTGGGTCCATTTACCTACAAGTTGGGTTTCCCCCCCAAACTGTGTTCATTTTCCCCCAAATTAGGGTTTTTTTACAAAATAACTGGGTTCATTTTCCCCAAAATCACTTCCCCCCCCCCCCCCCCCCCAACTGGGTGCATTTTCACGCAAATCAGGTTTTCCCCCTCCAAAATGGGTTAACTTTCACCATAATCAGATTCTTTCCTCCCAAACTGGGTTCATTTTCCCCAAAATCCATTTTTTCTTCAAAACACTGGGTGCACTTTCACACAAATCAAGTTTTCCCCTCCAAACAGTTTTCATTTTCCCCCAAATCTGTTTTTTTTTCCCCATTACTGGGTTCGTTTCCCCAAAATAGAGTTTTTCCCCCAAAACTGGGTTAATTTCCCCCCAAATCGGAATTTTCCTCCCCAACTGGGTTCATTTTCCCCAAAGTCAGTTTTTTTCCACCAAAACTCAGTTCATTTCCCGAATTTTGCGGAAAATGAACCCAGTTTCAGAGGAAAAAAAGCTGATTATGCAGAAAATGAACCCACTTTTGAGGAAAAAAATTATTTTGGGGAAAACAAACCCAGTAATTGGGTAAAAAACCCCAATTTTGGGAAAAATGAACGCAGTTTGGAGGGGAAAAAACAAGTTCTAGGGAAATGAACCGAGTTTTGGTGGAAAAAACCCGAATTTGGGGAAAATGGACCCAGTTTTTGGGGAAAAAAATGTTTTTGGGGAAAATGAACCCAGTGTAGAGTGGAAATAGAAGATTTTGGGGAAAATGTACACTGTTTGTAGGGGAAAACCTGATTTGTGTGGAGATGCAGCCAGGTTTGGGGGGAAAAAAGGTTTTTGGGCAAAATGAATGCAGTAATTGGGTAAAAATCCCGAATTTGGGGGAAAATGAACAGAATTTGGGGGGGGGGAAACCAACTTTTAGGGAAATGAACTGAGTTTGGGAGGAAAAACCTGACTTTGGGGAAATGAACCCCGTTTAGGAGGAAAAAAAACTATTTTGGGGAAAATGAACCCAGTGTGGAGTGGAACTAGAAGATTTTGGGGAAAATGAAATCAGTTTGGAGGGGAAAACCTGATTTGTGTGAAAATGCACTCAGTTTTGGCGGGGGGGAAAGGATTTTGTGGAAAATGAACCTAGTTTTGGAGGAAAAGAAGCTGATTATGCGGAAAATGGATCCAGCTATGTCAGAAAAACCTGTTTTTAAGGAAAATGAACTCATTTTTTGGGGAAAAAATATTTTGGGGAAAATGAACCCAGTAATTGGGTAAAAAACCTGGATTTTTGGGTAAATAAACACAGTTTTGGTGGGGAAAACCCGATATGTAGGGAAATAAACCCAGTTTTGTTGGAAAAAACATATTTTGGGGAAAATGAACCCAGTTTTTGGGGAAAAAATGATTTTGGGGAAAATGAACAAAGTAATGGGGAAAAAATCCTGATTTTGGGGAAAATGAACCAAGTGTGGAGTGGAAATAGAAGATTTTGAGGAAAATGAAATCATTTTGGAGGGGACAACCTAATTTGTGTGAAAATGTATCCTGTTTTGGGGGTTAATAGGGATTTTGTGGAAAATGAACCTAGTTTCGGAGGAAAAATGCTGATTATGCGGAAAATGAACCCAGTTTTGGGGGGAAAAACCCGTTTTTAAGGAAAATGAACCCAGTTTTGGGGAAAAAAATGATTTTGGGGAAAATGAACCCAGTAATTGGGTAAAACACCCGAATTTTGGGGAAAATCAACGGAGTTAAGGGGGGGGGGAAGACAACTTGTAGGGAAATGAACCGAGTTTTGCTTGAAAAAAAAAAGACTTTGGGGGAAATCAACCCAGTTTGGGAGGAAAAAATTCCGATTTTGGGGAAAATTAACCCAGTTTTGGGGGAAAAAAAACGATTTTGTGGAAATGAACACAGTAATGGGAAAAAAACCCTGATTTTGGGGAAAATGAACACTGTTTGGAGGGGAAAACTTGATTTGTGTGAAAATACACCCAGTGTTTTGAAGAAAAAAAAGGATTTTGGGGAAAAAGAACCCAGTTTGGGAGGAAAGAAGCTGATTATTGGGAAAATTTACCCAGTTTGGGGGGAAAAAAATATTTTGTGGAAATAAAGCCAGTAATTGGGTAAAAAACCCGGATTTTGGGGAAAATGAAGCTAGTTTTGTGCGGAAATCCCAATTTGTAGGGAAATAAAACCACTTTTGTGGAAAAAAAAATATTTTGGGAAAAATGAAACCAGTTTTAGAGGAAAAAAATTATTTTGTGGAAAATGAACACAGTAATGGGGAAAAAGTCCTGATTTTGGGGAAAAATGAACCCAGTGTGGAGTGGAAATAGAAGATTTTGGTGAAAATGAAATCAGTTTGGAGGGGAAAACCTGATTTGTGTGAAAATGAACCCAGTTTTGGGGGGAAAACCCCGATTTTGGGGAAATGACCCCAGTTTTTGGGGAAAAAAAAATATTTTGGGGAAAATGAACTCAGTAATTGGGTAAAAAACTCGAATTTTGGGGAAAGTGAACACAGTTGGCGGGGGAGAACCAACTGGTAGGGAAATGAACCGAGTTTTGTTGGAAAAAACCCGACTTTGGGGAAAATGAACCAAGTTTTGTTGGAAAAAATCCGATTTTGGGGAAAATGAACCCAGTTTTGGGGGAAAACCCTATTCTGGGGAAATGTACCCAGTAATCGGGAAATAAAATGATTTTGGGGAAAATGAACCCAGTAATTGGGAAAAAAATCCTGATTTTGGGGAAAATGAACCCAGTGTGGAGTGGAAATAGAAGATTTTGGAGAAAATGAACACTGTTTGGGGGGGGAAACCTGATTTTGGGGAAAAAGCACCCGTTCTTGGGGGGAACTAAGGATTTTGTGGAAAATGAACATAGTTTCAGAGGATAAAAGCTATTTATGCATAAAATGAACCCAGTTTTGGGGGAGGAACCCGTTTTTAAGGAAAATGAACTCAGTTTTGGGGAAAAAAAATATTTTGGGGAAAATGAACACAGTTTGGTTTGGAAAACCTAATTTGTAGGGAAATAAACCCAGTTTTGGTGGAAAAAATATATTTTGGGGAAAATGAACCCAATATTTGGGGAAAAAAATGATTTTTGGAAAATGAACCAAGTAATGGGGAAAATATCCTGATTTTGGGGAAAATGAACCGAGTGTAGAGTGGAAATAGAAGATTTTGAGGAAAATGAAATCAGTTTGGAGGGGACAACCTGATTTGTGTCAAAATGTACCCAGTTTTGGGGGGAAATACGGATTTTGTGGAAAATGAACCTAGTTTCAGAGGTAAAAAGCTGATTATGCGGAAAATGAACCCAGTTTTGGCAGAAAAGGCCGTTCTTAAAGAAAATGAACCCAGTTTTGGGGGAAAACAATGATTTTGGGGAAAAGGAACCCAGTAATTGGGTAAAAAACCCCGAATTTTGGGGAAAATGAACACAGTTCAGGAGGAAAAAAACTCGATTTTGGGGAAATGAACAGAGAAAGTGGGAAATAAAGAAAACTGGGCTCATTTTCTGCATAATCAGCTTTTTTCCTCTGAAACTGGGTTCATTTTCCACAAAATTCGGGAAATGAACTGAGTTTTGGTGGAAAAAGCCTGACTTTGGGGAAAATGAAAACATTTTGGGAGAAAAAAACTGATTTTGGGGCAAATTAACACAGTTTTGGGGAAAAATCTAATTTTGGAGAAAATGAACTCAGTAATTGGAAAATAAACCCTGATTTTGGGGGACATGAACACTGTTTGGAGGGGAAAACTTGATTTGTGTGAAAATTCACCCACTTTTTTGAGGAAAAAAGGATTTTGGGGAAAATGAACCCAGTTTGGGAGGAAAAAAAAAAGCCTGATTTTGGGGAAAATGAACACAGAGTGGAGATATAATACCACATTTCCGGGAAAATGAACCCAGTTTGTTGGGGAAAACCTGATTTCTGTGAAAATGCAACCAGTATTGGGGGGGGGGGGGAAATTTTGGGGAAAGTGGACCCAGTTTGGGAGGAAAGAAGCTGATTATGGGGAAAATGAACCCAGTTTGGGGTCAAAAACCCGTTTTTGATGAAAATGTACCCAGTTTGGGGGAAAAAAAGATCTTGGGGAAATAAAGCCAGTAATTGGTTAAAAATCCGGATTATGGGGAAAATGAACACAGTTTGGTGGGGAAAACCCAATTTGTAGGGAAATGAACCCAGTTTTGGTGGAAAAAAACGATTTTAGGGAAAATGAACCCAGTTTTTGGGGAAAAAAATTATTTTGGGGAAAATGAAATCAGTTTGTAGGGGAAAACCTGATTTGTGAGGAGATGCAGCCATGTTTTGATTTTGGAGAAAATGAACCAAGTGTGGAGAGGCTTTATTTGCCCAAAATCTTGTCTTTCCCCCAAACCTGGGTTCATTTTCTTCAAAATGGATTTCCCCCCAAACTGTGTTCATTTTCCCCATAATCAGCTTTTGTCCTCCCAAACTGTGTTCATTTTCACCAAAATCTGGATTTTTACCCCTATTATTGGCTTTATTTCCCCAAACTCTTTTTTTCCCCCCAACACTGGGTTCATTTTCATCAAAAACGGTTTTTTCCCCCAAACTGGGTTCATTTTCCCCAAAATCGTGTGTTTTCCTCCCAAACCTGGATCATTTTCCCTCCAATCGGGTTTCCATCCCAAACTTGGTTCATTTTCCCCATAATCAGGATTTTTCCTCCCAAACCGGGTCTTTCCACCCCGAACTAACCATTGATTTTAAAGCATCCCGGACTTGTTCGTCCATGAATAGGTTCTACAAGAAAAAGCATATACCCGGCAGTGTATTCCTCTCTCGAAGGCTGAAAATACAGGCAAACAGAGGAGCTGCTCTTGCTTCGTTGAGCAGCCTTCACAGTGTTTCCCCGGCTTTCCAACCAGATTCCGGCTGCAAACATTACATTGGTCCGGAGACAGCGCCTTCTCTTACCGGCTAGCTCTCTAAAGTGAAGCCGCTCAGAAAGCTGTCTCTGGCCGCGGTTCCACAGACATCCCGGCAGTCTGCTCCTTGCCTCTCTGAGGAACAGTCATTTCAGATTTCTAGCATCATATCACAGCGCATGCACATGAGTCTAAAATCTTTCTCCCTCGCGAACTTGCTATTTGTGAAATGTTTTAACATGACTTTTCATCTTCTAACAATGCAATTAAAGGGAAAATTATCAGATGATCTGGACGAGATATCTCTGGTTTGTTGTGCTTTCTCTACAGCCTTTGTAAACTCTGTCTACTGAAACAGCAGGCAGGGAATCCACAGCACATTCTCTGAACTGCACGGTTTTTTGTTTCTCCAATGGAGAGCAGAAACTAACCCCTTGATGTTAAAGAATCCTGGAATGTTCTCCCATGAATCGCGGCTAGAATAGAAAGCGTTTTTCCGGCAGGGTATTCCTCTCTCGAAGGCTGGCAAATACAGGCAAACAGTGGAGCTACTCTTGCTTTCCTGAGCAGCCTTCACAGTGTTTCCCCGGCTTTCACAGTAGGCTTCAGCTGCAAACATTACGTTGTTCAGGAGACAGTGCCTTCTCTTACCGGCTAGCTCTTTAAACTGAAGCCGTTCGGAAAGCTGACTCTGGCTGCGGTTCCACAGCCATCTCGGCAGTCTGCTCCTTGCCTCCCTGTCGAACAGTCTTTTCCGATTTCTAGCATCATATTAAAGCGCATCCACAGCAGTCGAAAACCTTGCCACCTGCCGACCCCGAATTTTCAATTTTGGAAATGTTTTAGCGTGACATTTCATTTCCTAACAATGTATTTAAAAGACAAATAATCGGATGATCTGTCCGTGTTCAAGGACGAGAGATGCCTTTTTTCCTGTCTCTTCCAATCAGCCTCTGCAGACTCTTTCTGCTGAAACGTGTTACCACAGCCGGCAGCGAATCCACACACATTCTCTGAACTGCACGGCTTTGTTTCTCCTCCAAGGGAGAGCAGAAACTAACCCCTTGATTTTAAAGAATCCTGGAATTTCCTTCCCTGAACAGCTGCCAGAAGAGAAAGCATTTTACCGGCAGGGTATTCCACTCTCGAAGCCTTAAAAATACAGGCAAACAGAGGATCTGCTCCTCCTTTCTTCGTTGAGCAGCCTTCACCGTGTTTACCGGACTTTCACAGCAGGCTCCGGCTGCAAACATTACATTGGTCCGGAGACAGCGCCTTCTCTTACCGGCTAGCTCTCTAAACTGAAGCCGCTCAGAAAGCTGACTCTGGCCGCGGTTCCACAGACATCGCGGAAGTCCGCTCCTTGCCTCTCTCAGGAATTTCAGATTTCTAGCATCACATCAGAGCGCATGCACATGAGTCTAAAATCTTTCTCCCTCATGAACTTGCTATTTTGGAAATGTTTTAGCATGACTTTTCATCTTCTAACAATGTCATTAAAGGGAGAACTATCAGATGATCTGCTCGTGCTTCAAGGACGAGGGATCCCTGTTTTCCAGTGCATTCTCATCAGACTCTGCAAACTCTTTCTACTGAAACAGCAGGCAGGGAATCCACAGCACTTTCTCGGAATTGCACGGTTTTGTGTTTCTCCAATGGAGAGCAGAAACTAACCCCTTGATGTTAAAGAATCCTGGGATGTTCTCCCATGAATCGCGGCTAGAAGAGAAAGCGTTTTTCCGGCAGGGTATTCCTCTCTCGAAGGCTGGCAAATACAGGCAAACAGTGGAGCTGCTCTTGCTTTCCTGAGCAGCCTTCACAGTTTTTACCGGGCTTTCACAGTAGGCTTCAGCTGAAAACATTACGTTGTTCAGGAGCCAGTGCCTTCTCTTACCGGATAACTCTCTAAACTGAAGCCGTTCGGAAAGCTGCCTCTGGCCGCGGTTCTACAAACATCTCGGCAGTCTGCTCCTTGCCTCCCTGACGAACACTCATTTCAGATTTTGGGAAAAATGAACCCTGTTTGGGAGGAAAAAAGCTGATTATGGGCAAAATGAAGCCAGTTTGGGGGGGCAAAACCCGTTTTTGACTAAAATAAACCCAGTTATGGGTAACATGAACCCAGGTTTTTTTGGGGAAAAAAAAATCCGGTTTTGATAAAAATGAACCCAGTTTTGGGGGGAAAAAGAGTTTTTGGGAGATAGAACCCAGTTATGGGGAGAAAAACTGATTATGAGGAAAATGAACCCAGTTTGGGGGGAATCCCAGTTTGTAGAGAAATGAACAAAGTTTTCGAGGAAAAAAACCCCGATTTTGGAGAAAATTAAGCCAGTGTGCAGAGGAAATATAAGATTTTTAGGGAAAGTGACCACTGTTTTCCGGGAAAAAAATGCGTTTGTGAAGAAAACGAACCCAGTTTTGGTGGAAAAAACATATTTTGGGGAAAATGATCCCAGTAATTGTTTAAAAAAACCCGGATTCTGGGAAAAATGAACACAGGTGGGGGGGGGGGGGGACACACACACCCCCCAAATCTGTTGGGAAATGAACCCAGTTTTGGTGGAAAAAAACATATTTTGACGAAAATGAGGGTGGTTTTTTTATTTTCCTTCCTTACTGGATTCGTTTTCCGCAAATTGGATGATCTCATCCCCAATTGGATTCATTTTCACAAAATCCTTTTTTAACTACCAAAACTGGGTGCATTTTCACACAAATAAGGTTTTGCCCTCCAAACAATGTAGATTTTCCCAAATGTCTTCTATATACACTCCACACTGGGTTCATTTTTGCCCAAATCGCGTTTTTTTTCCTCCCAAACTGGGTTCATTTTCCCAAAAATCGCGGTTTTTTTTCCACCGAAATTGGGTTCAATTCCATACAAGTTGGGTTTTACCCCCGCAAATTCTGTTCATTTTCCCCAAAATCTGTTTCTTTTTCCAATTACTGCGTTCATTTTCCCCAAAATCGGATTTTTTCAACCAAAAATTGAGTTCATTTTCCTCAAAAACGGGGTTTTTTTTCACCCGAAATGGGTTCATTTTCCCCAATATACTTTTTTATCCCCCAAAACTGGCTGCATTTTCACACAAATCAGGTTTTGCCCTCCAAACAATGTAGATTTTCCCAAATGTCTTCTATTTCTACTCCACACCGGGTTCATGTTCCCCAAAATCAGTGTTTCTCCCCATTATTGGGTTCATTTCCCCAAAATCGGGTTTTTTTTCAACCAAAACTGGCTGCATTTTCACACAAATGAGATTTCCCCCTCCAAACTGATTTCATTTTCCCCCAAATACGGGTTTATTTCCCAATTACTGGGTTCATTTCCCCCAAAATAATCTTTTCCCCCAAAGCACGGTTCATTTTCCCCAAAATCGGGTTTTTCCCACCAAAACTGGGTCCATTTACCTACAAGTTGGGTTTCCCCCCCAAACTGTGTTCATTTTCCCCCAAATTAGGGTTTTTTTACAAAATAACTGGGTTCATTTTCCCCAAAATCACTTCCCCCCCCCCCCCCCCCCCCCCCCAACTGGGTGCATTTTCACGCAAATCAGGTTTTCCCCCTCCAAAATGGGTTAACTTTCACCATAATCAGATTCTTTCCTCCCAAACTGGGTTCATTTTCCCCAAAATCCATTTTTTCTTCAAAACACTGGGTGCACTTTCACACAAATCAAGTTTTCCCCTCCAAACAGTTTTCATTTTCCCCCAAATCTGTTTTTTTTTCCCCATTACTGGGTTCGTTTCCCCAAAATAGAGTTTTTCCCCCAAAACTGGGTTAATTTCCCCCCAAATCGGAATTTTCCTCCCCAACTGGGTTCATTTTCCCCAAAGTCAGTTTTTTTCCACCAAAACTCAGTTCATTTCCCGAATTTTGCGGAAAATGAACCCAGTTTCAGAGGAAAAAAAGCTGATTATGCAGAAAATGAACCCACTTTTGAGGAAAAAAATTATTTTGGGGAAAACAAACCCAGTAATTGGGTAAAAAACCCCAATTTTGGGAAAAATGAACGCAGTTTGGAGGGGAAAAAACAAGTTCTAGGGAAATGAACCGAGTTTTGGTGGAAAAAACCCGAATTTGGGGAAAATGGACCCAGTTTTTGGGGAAAAAAATGTTTTTGGGGAAAATGAACCCAGTGTAGAGTGGAAATAGAAGATTTTGGGGAAAATGTACACTGTTTGTAGGGGAAAACCTGATTTGTGTGGAGATGCAGCCAGGTTTGGGGGGAAAAAAGGTTTTTGGGCAAAATGAATGCAGTAATTGGGTAAAAATCCCGAATTTGGGGGAAAATGAACAGAATTTGGGGGGGAAACCAACTTTTAGGGAAATGAACTGAGTTTGGGAGGAAAAACCTGACTTTGGGGAAATGAACCCCGTTTAGGAGGAAAAAAAACTATTTTGGGGAAAATGAACCCAGTGTGGAGTGGAACTAGAATATTTTGGGGAAAATGAAATCAGTTTGGAGGGGAAAACCTGATTTGTGTGAAAATGCACTCAGTTTTGGCGGGGGGGAAAGGATTTTGTGGAAAATGAACCTAGTTTTGGAGGAAAAGAAGCTGATTATGCGGAAAATGGATCCAGCTATGTCAGAAAAACCTGTTTTTAAGGAAAATGAACTCATTTTTTGGGGAAAAAATATTTTGGGGAAAATGAACCCAGTAATTGGGTAAAAAACCTGGATTTTTGGGTAAATAAACACAGTTTTGGTGGGGAAAACCCGATATGTAGGGAAATAAACCCAGTTTTGTTGGAAAAAACATATTTTGGGGAAAATGAACCCAGTTTTTGGGGAAAAAATGATTTTGGGGAAAATGAACAAAGTAATGGGGAAAAAATCCTGATTTTGGGGAAAATGAACCAAGTGTGGAGTGGAAATAGAAGATTTTGAGGAAAATGAAATCATTTTGGAGGGGACAACCTAATTTGTGTGAAAATGTATCCTGTTTTGGGGGTTAATAGGGATTTTGTGGAAAATGAACCTAGTTTCGGAGGAAAAATGCTGATTATGCGGAAAATGAACCCAGTTTTGGGGGGAAAAACCCGTTTTTAAGGAAAATGAACCCAGTTTTGGGGAAAAAAATGATTTTGGGGAAAATGAACCCAGTAATTGGGTAAAACACCCGAATTTTGGGGAAAATCAACGGAGTTAAGGGGGGGGGGAAGACAACTTGTAGGGAAATGAACCGAGTTTTGCTTGAAAAAAAAAAGACTTTGGGGGAAATCAACCCAGTTTGGGAGGAAAAAATTCCGATTTTGGGGAAAATTAACCCAGTTTTGGGGGAAAAAAAACGATTTTGTGGAAATGAACACAGTAATGGGAAAAAAACCCTGATTTTGGGGAAAATGAACACTGTTTGGAGGGGAAAACTTGATTTGTGTGAAAATACACCCAGTGTTTTGAAGAAAAAAAAGGATTTTGGGGAAAAAGAACCCAGTTTGGGAGGAAAGAAGCTGATTATTGGGAAAATTTACCCAGTTTGGGGGGAAAAAAATATTTTGTGGAAATAAAGCCAGTAATTGGGTAAAAAACCCGGATTTTGGGGAAAATGAAGCTAGTTTTGTGCGGAAATCCCAATTTGTAGGGAAATAAAACCACTTTTGTGGAAAAAAAAATATTTTGGGAAAAATGAAACCAGTTTTAGAGGAAAAAAATTATTTTGTGGAAAATGAACACAGTAATGGGGAAAAAGTCCTGATTTTGGGGAAAAATGAACCCAGTGTGGAGTGGAAATAGAAGATTTTGGTGAAAATGAAATCAGTTTGGAGGGGAAAACCTGATTTGTGTGAAAATGAACCCAGTTTTGGGGGGAAAACCCCGATTTTGGGGAAATGACCCCAGTTTTTGGGGAAAAAAAATATTTTGGGGAAAATGAACTCAGTAATTGGGTAAAAAACTCGAATTTTGGGGAAAGTGAACACAGTTGGCGGGGGAAAACCAACTGGTAGGGAAATGAACCGAGTTTTGTTGGAAAAAACCCGATTTTGGGGAAAATGAACCCAGTTTTGGGGGAAAACCCTATTCTGGGGAAATGTACCCAGTAATCGGGAAATAAAATGATTTTGGGGAAAATGAACCCAGTAATTGGGAAAAAAATCCTGATTTTGGGGAAAATGAACCCAGTGTGGAGTGGAAATAGAAGATTTTGGAGAAAATGAACACTGTTTGGGGGGGGAAACCTGATTTTGGGGAAAAAGCACCCGTTCTTGGGGGGAACTAAGGATTTTGTGGAAAATGAACATAGTTTCAGAGGATAAAAGCTATTTATGCATAAAATGAACCCAGTTTTGGGGGAGGAACCCGTTTTTAAGGAAAATGAACTCAGTTTTGGGGAAAAAAAATATTTTGGGGAAAATGAACACAGTTTGGTTTGGAAAACCTAATTTGTAGGGAAATAAACCCAGTTTTGGTGGAAAAAATATATTTTGGGGAAAATGAACCCAATATTTGGGGAAAAAAATGATTTTTGGAAAATGAACCAAGTAATGGGGAAAATATCCTGATTTTGGGGAAAATGAACCGAGTGTAGAGTGGAAATAGAAGATTTTGAGGAAAATGAAATCAGTTTGGAGGGGACAACCTGATTTGTGTCAAAATGTACCCAGTTTTGGGGGGAAATACGGATTTTGTGGAAAATGAACCTAGTTTCAGAGGTAAAAAGCTGATTATGCGGAAAATGAACCCAGTTTTGGCAGAAAAGGCCGTTCTTAAAGAAAATGAACCCAGTTTTGGGGGAAAACAATGATTTTGGGGAAAAGGAACCCAGTAATTGGGTAAAAAACCCCGAATTTTGGGGAAAATGAACACAGTTCAGGAGGAAAAAAACTCGATTTTGGGGAAATGAACAGAGAAAGTGGGAAATAAAGAAAACTGGGCTCATTTTCTGCATAATCAGCTTTTTTCCTCTGAAACTGGGTTCATTTTCCACAAAATTCGGGAAATGAACTGAGTTTTGGTGGAAAAAGCCTGACTTTGGGGAAAATGAAAACATTTTGGGAGAAAAAAACTGATTTTGGGGCAAATTAACACAGTTTTGGGGAAAAATCTAATTTTGGAGAAAATGAACTCAGTAATTGGAAAATAAACCCTGATTTTGGGGGACATGAACACTGTTTGGAGGGGAAAACTTGATTTGTGTGAAAATTCACCCACTTTTTTGAGGAAAAAAGGATTTTGGGGAAAATGAACCCAGTTTGGGAGGAAAAAAAAAAGCCTGATTTTGGGGAAAATGAACACAGAGTGGAGATATAATACCACATTTCCGGGAAAATGAACCCAGTTTGTTGGGGAAAACCTGATTTCTGTGAAAATGCAACCAGTATTGGGGGGGGGGGGGAAATTTTGGGGAAAGTGGACCCAGTTTGGGAGGAAAGAAGCTGATTATGGGGAAAATGAACCCAGTTTGGGGTCAAAAACCCGTTTTTGATGAAAATGTACCCAGTTTGGGGGAAAAAAAGATCTTGGGGAAATAAAGCCAGTAATTGGTTAAAAATCCGGATTATGGGGAAAATGAACACAGTTTGGTGGGGAAAACCCAATTTGTAGGGAAATGAACCCAGTTTTGGTGGAAAAAAACGATTTTAGGGAAAATGAACCCAGTTTTTGGGGAAAAAAATTATTTTGGGGAAAATGAAATCAGTTTGTAGGGGAAAACCTGATTTGTGAGGAGATGCAGCCATGTTTTGATTTTGGAGAAAATGAACCAAGTGTGGAGAGGCTTTATTTGCCCAAAATCTTGTCTTTCCCCCAAACCTGGGTTCATTTTCTTCAAAATGGATTTCCCCCCAAACTGTGTTCATTTTCCCCATAATCAGCTTTTGTCCTCCCAAACTGTGTTCATTTTCACCAAAATCTGGATTTTTACCCCTATTATTGGCTTTATTTCCCCAAACTCTTTTTTTCCCCCCAACACTGGGTTCATTTTCATCAAAAACGGTTTTTTCCCCCAAACTGGGTTCATTTTCCCCAAAATCGTGTGTTTTCCTCCCAAACCTGGATCATTTTCCCTCCAATCGGGTTTCCATCCCAAACTTGGTTCATTTTCCCCATAATCAGGATTTTTCCTCCCAAACCGGGTCTTTCCACCCCGAACTAACCATTGATTTTAAAGCATCCCGGACTTGTTCGTCCATGAATAGGTTCTACAAGAAAAAGCATATACCCGGCAGTGTATTCCTCTCTCGAAGGCTGAAAATACAGGCAAACAGAGGAGCTGCTCTTGCTTCGTTGAGCAGCCTTCACAGTGTTTCCCCGGCTTTCCAACCAGATTCCGGCTGCAAACATTACATTGGTCCGGAGACAGCGCCTTCTCTTACCGGCTAGCTCTCTAAAGTGAAGCCGCTCAGAAAGCTGTCTCTGGCCGCGGTTCCACAGACATCCCGGCAGTCTGCTCCTTGCCTCTCTGAGGAACAGTCATTTCAGATTTCTAGCATCATATCACAGCGCATGCACATGAGTCTAAAATCTTTCTCCCTCGCGAACTTGCTATTTGTGAAATGTTTTAACATGACTTTTCATCTTCTAACAATGCAATTAAAGGGAAAATTATCAGATGATCTGGACGAGATATCTCTGGTTTGCTGTGCTTTCTCTACAGCCTTTGTAAACTCTGTCTACTGAAACAGCAGGCAGGGAATCCACAGCACATTCTCTGAACTGCACGGTTTTGTGTTTCTCCAATGGAGAGCAGAAACTAACCCCTTGATGTTAAAGAATCCTGGAATGTTCTCCCATGAATCGCGGCTAGAATAGAAAGCGTTTTTCCGGCAGGGTATTCCTCTCTCGAAGGCTGGCAAATACAGGCAAACAGTGGAGCTACTCTTGCTTTCCTGAGCAGCCTTCACAGTGTTTCCCCGGCTTTCACAGTAGGCTTCAGCTGCAAACATTACGTTGTTCAGGAGACAGTGCCTTCTCTTACCGGCTAGCTCTTTAAACTGAAGCCGTTCGGAAAGCTGACTCTGGCTGCGGTTCCACAGCCATCTCGGCAGTCTGCTCCTTGCCTCCCTGTCGAACAGTCTTTTCCGATTTCTAGAATCATATTAAAGCGCATCCACAGCAGTCGAAAACCTTGCCACCTGCCGACCCCGAATTTTCAATTTTGGAAATGTTTTAGCGTGACATTTCATTTCCTAACAATGTATTTAAAAGACAAATAATCGGATGATCTGTCCGTGTTCAAGGACGAGAGATGCCTTTTTTCCTGTCTCTTCCAATCAGCCTCTGCAGACTCTTTCTGCTGAAACGTGTTACCACAGCCGGCAGCGAATCCACACACATTCTCTGAACTGCACGGCTTTGTTTCTCCTCCAAGGGAGAGCAGAAACTAACCCCTTGATTTTAAAGAATCCTGGAATTTCCTTCCCTGAACAGCTGCCAGAAGAGAAAGCATTTTACCGGCAGGGTATTCCACTCTCGAAGCCTTAAAAATACAGGCAAACAGAGGATCTGCTCCTCCTTTCTTCGTTGAGCAGCCTTCACCGTGTTTACCGGACTTTCACAGCAGGCTCCGGCTGCAAACATTACATTGGTCCGGAGACAGCGCCTTCTCTTACCGGCTAGCTCTCTAAACTGAAGCCGCTCAGAAAGCTGACTCTGGCCGCGGTTCCACAGACATCGCGGAAGTCCGCTCCTTGCCTCTCTCAGGAATTTCAGATTTCTAGCATCACATCACAGCGCATGCACATGAGTCTAAAATCTTTCTCCCTCATGAACTTGCTATTTTGGAAATGTTTTAGCATGACTTTTCATCTTCTAACAATGTCATTAAAGGGAGAACTATCAGATGATCTGCTCGTGCTTCAAGGACGAGGGATCCCTGTTTTCCAGTGCATTCTCATCAGACTCTGCAAACTCTTTCTACTGAAACAGCAGGCAGGGAATCCACAGCACTTTCTCGGAATTGCACGGTTTTGTGTTTCTCCAATGGAGAGCAGAAACTAACCCCTTGATGTTAAAGAATCCTGGGATGTTCTCCCATGAATCGCGGCTAGAAGAGAAAGCGTTTTTCCGGCAGGGTATTCCTCTCTCGAAGGCTGGCAAATACAGGCAAACAGTGGAGCTGCTCTTGCTTTCCTGAGCAGCCTTCACAGTTTTTACCGGGCTTTCACAGTAGGCTTCAGCTGAAAACATTACGTTGTTCAGGAGCCAGTGCCTCCTCTTACCGGATAACTCTCTAAACTGAAGCCGTTCGGAAAGCTGCCTCTGGCCGCGGTTCTACAAACATCTCGGCAGTCTGCTCCTTGCCTCCCTGACGAACACTCATTTCAGATTTTGGGAAAAATGAACCCTGTTTGGGAGGAAAAAAGCTGATTATGGGCAAAATGAAGCCAGTTTGGGGGGGCAAAACCCGTTTTTGACTAAAATAAACCCAGTTATGGGTAACATGAACCCAGGTTTTTTTGGGGAAAAAAAAATCCGGTTTTGATAAAAATGAACCCAGTTTTGGGGGGAAAAAGAGTTTTTGGGAGATAGAACCCAGTTATGGGGAGAAAAACTGATTATGAGGAAAATGAACCCAGTTTGGGGGGAATCCCAGTTTGTAGAGAAATGAACAAAGTTTTCGAGGAAAAAAACCCCGATTTTGGAGAAAATTAAGCCAGTGTGCAGAGGAAATATAAGATTTTTAGGGAAAGTGACCACTGTTTTCCGGGAAAAAAATGCGTTTGTGAAGAAAACGAACCCAGTTTTGGTGGAAAAAACATATTTTGGGGAAAATGATCCCAGTAATTGTTTAAAAAAACCCGGATTCTGGGAAAAATGAACACAGGTGGGGGGGGGGGGGGGACACACACACACCCCCCAAATCTGTTGGGAAATGAACCCAGTTTTGGTGGAAAAAAACATATTTTGACGAAAATGAGGGTGGTTTTTTATTTTCCTTCCTTACTGGATTCGTTTTCCGCAAATTGGATGATCTCATCCCCAATTGGATTCATTTTCACAAAATCCTTTTTTAACTACCAAAACTGGGTGCATTTTCACACAAATAAGGTTTTGCCCTCCAAACAATGTAGATTTTCCCAAATGTCTTCTATATACACTCCACACTGGGTTCATTTTTGCCCAAATCGCGTTTTTTTTCCTCCCAAACTGGGTTCATTTTCCCAAAAATCGCGGTTTTTTTCCACCGAAATTGGGTTCAATTCCATACAAGTTGGGTTTTACCCCCGCAAATTCTGTTCATTTTCCCCAAAATCTGTTTCTTTTTCCAATTACTGCGTTCATTTTCCCCAAAATCGGATTTTTTCAACCAAAAATTGAGTTCATTTTCCTCAAAAACGGGGTTTTTTTTCACCCGAAATGGGTTCATTTTCCCCAATATACTTTTTTATCCCCCAAAACTGGCTGCATTTTCACACAAATCAGGTTTTGCCCTCCAAACAATGTAGATTTTCCCAAATGTCTTCTATTTCTACTCCACACCGGGTTCATGTTCCCCAAAATCAGTGTTTCTCCCCATTATTGGGTTCATTTCCCCAAAATCGGGTTTTTTTTCAACCAAAACTGGCTGCATTTTCACACAAATGAGATTTCCCCCTCCAAACTGATTTCATTTTCCCCCAAATACGGGTTTATTTCCCAATTATTGGGTTCATTTCCCCCAAAATAATCTTTTCCCCCAAAGCACGGTTCATTTTCCCCAAAATCGGGTTTTTCCCACCAAAACTGGGTCCATTTACCTACAAGTTGGGTTTCCCCCCCAAACTGTGTTCATTTTCCCCCAAATTAGGGTTTTTTTACAAAATAACTGGGTTCATTTTCCCCAAAATCACTTCCCCCCCCCCCCCCCCCCCCCCCCAACTGGGTGCATTTTCACGCAAATCAGGTTTTCCCCCTCCAAAATGGGTTAACTTTCACCATAATCAGATTCTTTCCTCCCAAACTGGGTTCATTTTCCCCAAAATCCATTTTTTCTTCAAAACACTGGGTGCACTTTCACACAAATCAAGTTTTCCCCTCCAAACAGTTTTCATTTTCCCCCAAATCTGTTTTTTTTTCCCCATTACTGGGTTCGTTTCCCCAAAATAGAGTTTTTCCCCCAAAACTGGGTTAATTTCCCCCCAAATCGGAATTTTCCTCCCCAACTGGGTTCATTTTCCCCAAAGTCAGTTTTTTTCCACCAAAACT
Source organism: Tapera naevia (assembly GCA_033556795.1). NCBI lineage: Eukaryota > Metazoa > Chordata > Aves > Cuculiformes > Neomorphidae > Tapera > Tapera naevia. Next base: position 17,655 of record JAUMJJ010000654.1, on the reverse strand, counting down.
CAGTTCATTTCCCGAATTTTGCGGAAAATGAACCCAGTTTCAGAGGAAAAAAAGCTGATTATGCAGAAAATGAACCCACTTTTGAGGAAAAAAATTATTTTGGGGAAAACAAACCCAGTAATTGGGTAAAAAACCCCAATTTTGGGAAAAATGAACGCAGTTTGGAGGGGAAAAAACAAGTTCTAGGGAAATGAACCGAGTTTTGGTGGAAAAAACCCGAATTTGGGGAAAATGGACCCAGTTTTTGGGGAAAAAAATGTTTTTGGGGAAAATGAACCCAGTGTAGAGTGGAAATAGAAGATTTTGGGGAAAATGTACACTGTTTGTAGGGGAAAACCTGATTTGTGTGGAGATGCAGCCAGGTTTGGGGGGAAAAAAGGTTTTTGGGCAAAATGAATGCAGTAATTGGGTAAAAATCCCGAATTTGGGGGAAAATGAACAGAATTTGGGGGGGGGGAAACCAACTTTTAGGGAAATGAACTGAGTTTGGGAGGAAAAAAAATATTTTGTGGAAATAAAGCCAGTAATTGGGTAAAAAACCCGGATTTTGGGGAAAATGAAGCTAGTTTTGTGCGGAAATCCCAATTTGTAGGGAAATAAAACCACTTTTGTGGAAAAAAAAATATTTTGGGAAAAATGAAACCAGTTTTAGAGGAAAAAAATTATTTTGTGGAAAATGAACACAGTAATGGGGAAAAAGTCCTGATTTTGGGGAAAAATGAACCCAGTGTGGAGTGGAAATAGAAGATTTTGGTGAAAATGAAATCAGTTTGGAGGGGAAAACCTGATTTGTGTGAAAATGAACCCAGTTTTGGGGGGAAAACCCCGATTTTGGGGAAATGACCCCAGTTTTTGGGGAAAAAAAATATTTTGGGGAAAATGAACTCAGTAATTGGGTAAAAAACTCGAATTTTGGGGAAAGTGAACACAGTTGGCGGGGGAAAACCAACTGGTAGGGAAATGAACCGAGTTTTGTTGGAAAAAACCCGATTTTGGGGAAAATGAACCCAGTTTTGGGGGAAAACCCTATTCTGGGGAAATGTACCCAGTAATCGGGAAATAAAATGATTTTGGGGAAAATGAACCCAGTAATTGGGAAAAAAATCCTGATTTTGGGGAAAATGAACCCAGTGTGGAGTGGAAATAGAAGATTTTGGAGAAAATGAACACTGTTTGGGGGGGGAAACCTGATTTTGGGGAAAAAGCACCCGTTCTTGGGGGGAACTAAGGATTTTGTGGAAAATGAACATAGTTTCAGAGGATAAAAGCTATTTATGCATAAAATGAACCCAGTTTTGGGGGAGGAACCCGTTTTTAAGGAAAATGAACTCAGTTTTGGGGAAAAAAAATATTTTGGGGAAAATGAACACAGTTTGGTTTGGAAAACCTAATTTGTAGGGAAATAAACCCAGTTTTGGTGGAAAAAATATATTTTGGGGAAAATGAACCCAATATTTGGGGAAAAAAATGATTTTTGGAAAATGAACCAAGTAATGGGGAAAAAATCCTGATTTTGGGGAAAATGAACCGAGTGTAGAGTGGAAATAGAAGATTTTGAGGAAAATGAAATCAGTTTGGAGGGGACAACCTGATTTGTGTCAAAATGTACCCAGTTTTGGGGGGAAATACGGATTTTGTGGAAAATGAACCTAGTTTCAGAGGTAAAAAGCTGATTATGCGGAAAATGAACCCAGTTTTGGCAGAAAAGGCCGTTCTTAAAGAAAATGAACCCAGTTTTGGGGGAAAACAATGATTTTGGGGAAAAGGAACCCAGTAATTGGGTAAAAAACCCCGAATTTTGGGGAAAATGAACACAGTTCAGGAGGAAAAAAACTCGATTTTGGGGAAATGAACAGAGAAAGTGGGAAATAAAGAAAACTGGGCTCATTTTCTGCATAATCAGCTTTTTTCCTCTGAAACTGGGTTCATTTTCCACAAAATTCGGGAAATGAACTGAGTTTTGGTGGAAAAAGCCTGACTTTGGGGAAAATGAAAACATTTTGGGAGAAAAAAACTGATTTTGGGGCAAATTAACACAGTTTTGGGGAAAAATCTAATTTTGGAGAAAATGAACTCAGTAATTGGAAAATAAACCCTGATTTTGGGGGACATGAACACTGTTTGGAGGGGAAAACTTGATTTGTGTGAAAATTCACCCACTTTTTTGAGGAAAAAAGGATTTTGGGGAAAATGAACCCAGTTTGGGAGGAAAAAAAAAAGCCTGATTTTGGGGAAAATGAACACAGAGTGGAGATATAATACCACATTTCCGGGAAAATGAACCCAGTTTGTTGGGGAAAACCTGATTTCTGTGAAAATGCAACCAGTATTGGGGGGGGGGGGGAAATTTTGGGGAAAGTGGACCCAGTTTGGGAGGAAAGAAGCTGATTATGGGGAAAATGAACCCAGTTTGGGGTCAAAAACCCGTTTTTGATGAAAATGTACCCAGTTTGGGGGAAAAAAAGATCTTGGGGAAATAAAGCCAGTAATTGGTTAAAAATCCGGATTATGGGGAAAATGAACACAGTTTGGTGGGGAAAACCCAATTTGTAGGGAAATGAACCCAGTTTTGGTGGAAAAAAACGATTTTAGGGAAAATGAACCCAGTTTTTGGGGAAAAAAATTATTTTGGGGAAAATGAAATCAGTTTGTAGGGGAAAACCTGATTTGTGAGGAGATGCAGCCATGTTTTGATTTTGGAGAAAATGAACCAAGTGTGGAGAGGCTTTATTTGCCCAAAATCTTGTCTTTCCCCCAAACCTGGGTTCATTTTCTTCAAAATGGATTTCCCCCCAAACTGTGTTCATTTTCCCCATAATCAGCTTTTGTCCTCCCAAACTGTGTTCATTTTCACCAAAATCTGGATTTTTACCCCTATTATTGGCTTTATTTCCCCAAACTCTTTTTTTCCCCCCAACACTGGGTTCATTTTCATCAAAAACGGTTTTTTCCCCCAAACTGGGTTCATTTTCCCCAAAATCGTGTGTTTTCCTCCCAAACCTGGATCATTTTCCCTCCAATCGGGTTTCCATCCCAAACTTGGTTCATTTTCCCCATAATCAGGATTTTTCCTCCCAAACCGGGTCTTTCCACCCCGAACTAACCATTGATTTTAAAGCATCCCGGACTTGTTCGTCCATGAATAGGTTCTACAAGAAAAAGCATATACCCGGCAGTGTATTCCTCTCTCGAAGGCTGAAAATACAGGCAAACAGAGGAGCTGCTCTTGCTTCGTTGAGCAGCCTTCACAGTGTTTCCCCGGCTTTCCAACCAGATTCCGGCTGCAAACATTACATTGGTCCGGAGACAGCGCCTTCTCTTACCGGCTAGCTCTCTAAAGTGAAGCCGCTCAGAAAGCTGTCTCTGGCCGCGGTTCCACAGACATCCCGGCAGTCTGCTCCTTGCCTCTCTGAGGAACAGTCATTTCAGATTTCTAGCATCATATCACAGCGCATGCACATGAGTCTAAAATCTTTCTCCCTCGCGAACTTGCTATTTGTGAAATGTTTTAACATGACTTTTCATCTTCTAACAATGCAATTAAAGGGAAAATTATCAGATGATCTGGACGAGATATCTCTGGTTTGCTGTGCTTTCTCTACAGCCTTTGTAAACTCTGTCTACTGAAACAGCAGGCAGGGAATCCACAGCACATTCTCTGAACTGCACGGTTTTTTGTTTCTCCAATGGAGAGCAGAAACTAACCCCTTGATGTTAAAGAATCCTGGAATGTTCTCCCATGAATCGCGGCTAGAATAGAAAGCGTTTTTCCGGCAGGGTATTCCTCTCTCGAAGGCTGGCAAATACAGGCAAACAGTGGAGCTACTCTTGCTTTCCTGAGCAGCCTTCACAGTGTTTCCCCGGCTTTCACAGTAGGCTTCAGCTGCAAACATTACGTTGTTCAGGAGACAGTGCCTTCTCTTACCGGCTAGCTCTTTAAACTGAAGCCGTTCGGAAAGCTGACTCTGGCTGCGGTTCCACAGCCATCTCGGCAGTCTGCTCCTTGCCTCCCTGTCGAACAGTCTTTTCCGATTTCTAGCATCATATTAAAGCGCATCCACAGCAGTCGAAAACCTTGCCACCTGCCGACCCCGAATTTTCAATTTTGGAAATGTTTTAGCGTGACATTTCATTTCCTAACAATGTATTTAAAAGACAAATAATCGGATGATCTGTCCGTGTTCAAGGACGAGAGATGCCTTTTTTCCTGTCTCTTCCAATCAGCCTCTGCAGACTCTTTCTGCTGAAACGTGTTACCACAGCCGGCAGCGAATCCACACACATTCTCTGAACTGCACGGCTTTGTTTCTCCTCCAAGGGAGAGCAGAAACTAACCCCTTGATTTTAAAGAATCCTGGAATTTCCTTCCCTGAACAGCTGCCAGAAGAGAAAGCATTTTACCGGCAGGGTATTCCACTCTCGAAGCCTTAAAAATACAGGCAAACAGAGGATCTGCTCCTCCTTTCTTCGTTGAGCAGCCTTCACCGTGTTTACCGGACTTTCACAGCAGGCTCCGGCTGCAAACATTACATTGGTCCGGAGACAGCGCCTTCTCTTACCGGCTAGCTCTCTAAACTGAAGCCGCTCAGAAAGCTGACTCTGGCCGCGGTTCCACAGACATCGCGGAAGTCCGCTCCTTGCCTCTCTCAGGAATTTCAGATTTCTAGCATCACATCACAGCGCATGCACATGAGTCTAAAATCTTTCTCCCTCATGAACTTGCTATTTTGGAAATGTTTTAGCATGACTTTTCATCTTCTAACAATGTCATTAAAGGGAGAACTATCAGATGATCTGCTCGTGCTTCAAGGACGAGGGATCCCTGTTTTCCAGTGCATTCTCATCAGACTCTGCAAACTCTTTCTACTGAAACAGCAGGCAGGGAATCCACAGCACTTTCTCGGAATCGCACGGTTTTGTGTTTCTCCAATGGAGAGCAGAAACTAACCCCTTGATGTTAAAGAATCCTGGGATGTTCTCCCATGAATCGCGGCTAGAAGAGAAAGCGTTTTTCCGGCAGGGTATTCCTCTCTCGAAGGCTGGCAAATACAGGCAAACAGTGGAGCTGCTCTTGCTTTCCTGAGCAGCCTTCACAGTTTTTACCGGGCTTTCACAGTAGGCTTCAGCTGAAAACATTACGTTGTTCAGGAGCCAGTGCCTTCTCTTACCGGATAACTCTCTAAACTGAAGCCGTTCGGAAAGCTGCCTCTGGCCGCGGTTCTACAAACATCTCGGCAGTCTGCTCCTTGCCTCCCTGACGAACACTCATTTCAGATTTTGGGAAAAATGAACCCTGTTTGGGAGGAAAAAAGCTGATTATGGGCAAAATGAAGCCAGTTTGGGGGGGCAAAACCCGTTTTTGACTAAAATAAACCCAGTTATGGGTAACATGAACCCAGGTTTTTTTGGGGAAAAAAAAATCCGGTTTTGATAAAAATGAACCCAGTTTTGGGGGGAAAAAGAGTTTTTGGGAGATAGAACCCAGTTATGGGGAGAAAAACTGATTATGAGGAAAATGAACCCAGTTTGGGGGGAATCCCAGTTTGTAGAGAAATGAACAAAGTTTTCGAGGAAAAAAACCCCGATTTTGGAGAAAATTAAGCCAGTGTGCAGAGGAAATATAAGATTTTTAGGGAAAGTGACCACTGTTTTCCGGGAAAAAAATGCGTTTGTGAAGAAAACGAACCCAGTTTTGGTGGAAAAAACATATTTTGGGGAAAATGATCCCAGTAATTGTTTAAAAAAACCCGGATTCTGGGAAAAATGAACACAGGTGGGGGGGGGGGGGGACACACACACCCCCCAAATCTGTTGGGAAATGAACCCAGTTTTGGTGGAAAAAAACATATTTTGACGAAAATGAGGGTGGTTTTTTTATTTTCCTTCCTTACTGGATTCGTTTTCCGCAAATTGGATGATCTCATCCCCAATTGGATTCATTTTCACAAAATCCTTTTTTAACTACCAAAACTGGGTGCATTTTCACACAAATAAGGTTTTGCCCTCCAAACAATGTAGATTTTCCCAAATGTCTTCTATATACACTCCACACTGGGTTCATTTTTGCCCAAATCGCGTTTTTTTTCCTCCCAAACTGGGTTCATTTTCCCAAAAATCGCGGTTTTTTTCCACCGAAATTGGGTTCAATTCCATACAAGTTGGGTTTTACCCCCGCAAATTCTGTTCATTTTCCCCAAAATCTGTTTCTTTTTCCAATTACTGCGTTCATTTTCCCCAAAATCGGATTTTTTCAACCAAAAATTGAGTTCATTTTCCTCAAAAACGGGGTTTTTTTTCACCCGAAATGGGTTCATTTTCCCCAATATACTTTTTTATCCCCCAAAACTGGCTGCATTTTCACACAAATCAGGTTTTGCCCTCCAAACAATGTAGATTTTCCCAAATGTCTTCTATTTCTACTCCACACCGGGTTCATGTTCCCCAAAATCAGTGTTTCTCCCCATTATTGGGTTCATTTCCCCAAAATCGGGTTTTTTTTCAACCAAAACTGGCTGCATTTTCACACAAATGAGATTTCCCCCTCCAAACTGATTTCATTTTCCCCCAAATACGGGTTTATTTCCCAATTACTGGGTTCATTTCCCCCAAAATAATCTTTTCCCCCAAAGCACGGTTCATTTTCCCCAAAATCGGGTTTTTCCCACCAAAACTGGGTCCATTTACCTACAAGTTGGGTTTCCCCCCCAAACTGTGTTCATTTTCCCCCAAATTAGGGTTTTTTTACAAAATAACTGGGTTCATTTTCCCCAAAATCACTTCCCCCCCCCCCCCCCCCCCCCCCCAACTGGGTGCATTTTCACGCAAATCAGGTTTTCCCCCTCCAAAATGGGTTAACTTTCACCATAATCAGATTCTTTCCTCCCAAACTGGGTTCATTTTCCCCAAAATCCATTTTTTCTTCAAAACACTGGGTGCACTTTCACACAAATCAAGTTTTCCCCTCCAAACAGTTTTCATTTTCCCCCAAATCTGTTTTTTTTTCCCCATTACTGGGTTCGTTTCCCCAAAATAGAGTTTTTCCCCCAAAACTGGGTTAATTTCCCCCCAAATCGGAATTTTCCTCCCCAACTGGGTTCATTTTCCCCAAAGTCAGTTTTTTTCCACCAAAACTCAGTTCATTTCCCGAATTTTGCGGAAAATGAACCCAGTTTCAGAGGAAAAAAAGCTGATTATGCAGAAAATGAACCCACTTTTGAGGAAAAAAATTATTTTGGGGAAAACAAACCCAGTAATTGGGTAAAAAACCCCAATTTTGGGAAAAATGAACGCAGTTTGGAGGGGAAAAAACAAGTTCTAGGGAAATGAACCGAGTTTTGGTGGAAAAAACCCGAATTTGGGGAAAATGGACCCAGTTTTTGGGGAAAAAAATGTTTTTGGGGAAAATGAACCCAGTGTAGAGTGGAAATAGAAGATTTTGGGGAAAATGTACACTGTTTGTAGGGGAAAACCTGATTTGTGTGGAGATGCAGCCAGGTTTGGGGGGAAAAAAGGTTTTTGGGCAAAATGAATGCAGTAATTGGGTAAAAATCCCGAATTTGGGGGAAAATGAACAGAATTTGAAACCAACTTTTAGGGAAATGAACTGAGTTTGGGAGGAAAAACCTGACTTTGGGGAAATGAACCCCGTTTAGGAGGAAAAAAAACTATTTTGGGGAAAATGAACCCAGTGTGGAGTGGAACTAGAAGATTTTGGGGAAAATGAAATCAGTTTGGAGGGGAAAACCTGATTTGTGTGAAAATGCACTCAGTTTTGGCGGGGGGGAAAGGATTTTGTGGAAAATGAACCTAGTTTTGGAGGAAAAGAAGCTGATTATGCGGAAAATGGATCCAGCTATGTCAGAAAAACCTGTTTTTAAGGAAAATGAACTCATTTTTTGGGGAAAAAATATTTTGGGGAAAATGAACCCAGTAATTGGGTAAAAAACCTGGATTTTTGGGTAAATAAACACAGTTTTGGTGGGGAAAACCCGATATGTAGGGAAATAAACCCAGTTTTGTTGGAAAAAACATATTTTGGGGAAAATGAACCCAGTTTTTGGGGAAAAAATGATTTTGGGGAAAATGAACAAAGTAATGGGGAAAAAATCCTGATTTTGGGGAAAATGAACCAAGTGTGGAGTGGAAATAGAAGATTTTGAGGAAAATGAAATCATTTTGGAGGGGACAACCTAATTTGTGTGAAAATGTATCCTGTTTTGGGGGTTAATAGGGATTTTGTGGAAAATGAACCTAGTTTCGGAGGAAAAATGCTGATTATGCGGAAAATGAACCCAGTTTTGGGGGGAAAAACCCGTTTTTAAGGAAAATGAACCCAGTTTTGGGGAAAAAAATGATTTTGGGGAAAATGAACCCAGTAATTGGGTAAAACACCCGAATTTTGGGGAAAATCAACGGAGTTAAGGGGGGGGGGAAGACAACTTGTAGGGAAATGAACCGAGTTTTGCTTGAAAAAAAAAAGACTTTGGGGGAAATCAACCCAGTTTGGGAGGAAAAAATTCCGATTTTGGGGAAAATTAACCCAGTTTTGGGGGAAAAAAAACGATTTTGTGGAAATGAACACAGTAATGGGAAAAAAACCCTGATTTTGGGGAAAATGAACACTGTTTGGAGGGGAAAACTTGATTTGTGTGAAAATACACCCAGTGTTTTGAAGAAAAAAAAGGATTTTGGGGAAAAAGAACCCAGTTTGGGAGGAAAGAAGCTGATTATTGGGAAAATTTACCCAGTTTGGGGGGAAAAAAATATTTTGTGGAAATAAAGCCAGTAATTGGGTAAAAAACCCGGATTTTGGGGAAAATGAAGCTAGTTTTGTGCGGAAATCCCAATTTGTAGGGAAATAAAACCACTTTTGTGGAAAAAAAAATATTTTGGGAAAAATGAAACCAGTTTTAGAGGAAAAAAATTATTTTGTGGAAAATGAACACAGTAATGGGGAAAAAGTCCTGATTTTGGGGAAAAATGAACCCAGTGTGGAGTGGAAATAGAAGATTTTGGTGAAAATGAAATCAGTTTGGAGGGGAAAACCTGATTTGTGTGAAAATGAACCCAGTTTTGGGGGGAAAACCCCGATTTTGGGGAAATGACCCCAGTTTTTGGGGAAAAAAAAATATTTTGGGGAAAATGAACTCAGTAATTGGGTAAAAAACTCGAATTTTGGGGAAAGTGAACACAGTTGGCGGGGGAGAACCAACTGGTAGGGAAATGAACCGAGTTTTGTTGGAAAAAACCCGACTTTGGGGAAAATGAACCAAGTTTTGTTGGAAAAAATCCGATTTTGGGGAAAATGAACCCAGTTTTGGGGGAAAACCCTATTCTGGGGAAATGTACCCAGTAATCGGGAAATAAAATGATTTTGGGGAAAATGAACCCAGTAATTGGGAAAAAAATCCTGATTTTGGGGAAAATGAACCCAGTGTGGAGTGGAAATAGAAGATTTTGGAGAAAATGAACACTGTTTGGGGGGGGAAACCTGATTTTGGGGAAAAAGCACCCGTTCTTGGGGGGAACTAAGGATTTTGTGGAAAATGAACATAGTTTCAGAGGATAAAAGCTATTTATGCATAAAATGAACCCAGTTTTGGGGGAGGAACCCGTTTTTAAGGAAAATGAACTCAGTTTTGGGGAAAAAAATATTTTGGGGAAAATGAACACAGTTTGGTTTGGAAAACCTAATTTGTAGGGAAATAAACCCAGTTTTGGTGGAAAAAATATATTTTGGGGAAAATGAACCCAATATTTGGGGAAAAAAATGATTTTTGGAAAATGAACCAAGTAATGGGGAAAATATCCTGATTTTGGGGAAAATGAACCGAGTGTAGAGTGGAAATAGAAGATTTTGAGGAAAATGAAATCAGTTTGGAGGGGACAACCTGATTTGTGTCAAAATGTACCCAGTTTTGGGGGGAAATACGGATTTTGTGGAAAATGAACCTAGTTTCAGAGGTAAAAAGCTGATTATGCGGAAAATGAACCCAGTTTTGGCAGAAAAGGCCGTTCTTAAAGAAAATGAACCCAGTTTTGGGGGAAAACAATGATTTTGGGGAAAAGGAACCCAGTAATTGGGTAAAAAACCCCGAATTTTGGGGAAAATGAACACAGTTCAGGAGGAAAAAAACTCGATTTTGGGGAAATGAACAGAGAAAGTGGGAAATAAAGAAAACTGGGCTCATTTTCTGCATAATCAGCTTTTTTCCTCTGAAACTGGGTTCATTTTCCACAAAATTCGGGAAATGAACTGAGTTTTGGTGGAAAAAGCCTGACTTTGGGGAAAATGAAAACATTTTGGGAGAAAAAAACTGATTTTGGGGCAAATTAACACAGTTTTGGGGAAAAATCTAATTTTGGAGAAAATGAACTCAGTAATTGGAAAATAAACCCTGATTTTGGGGGACATGAACACTGTTTGGAGGGGAAAACTTGATTTGTGTGAAAATTCACCCACTTTTTTGAGGAAAAAAGGATTTTGGGGAAAATGAACCCAGTTTGGGAGGAAAAAAAAAAGCCTGATTTTGGGGAAAATGAACACAGAGTGGAGATATAATACCACATTTCCGGGAAAATGAACCCAGTTTGTTGGGGAAAACCTGATTTCTGTGAAAATGCAACCAGTATTGGGGGGGGGGGGGGAAATTTTGGGGAAAGTGGACCCAGTTTGGGAGGAAAGAAGCTGATTATGGGGAAAATGAACCCAGTTTGGGGTCAAAAACCCGTTTTTGATGAAAATGTACCCAGTTTGGGGGAAAAAAAGATCTTGGGGAAATAAAGCCAGTAATTGGTTAAAAATCCGGATTATGGGGAAAATGAACACAGTTTGGTGGGGAAAACCCAATTTGTAGGGAAATGAACCCAGTTTTGGTGGAAAAAAACGATTTTAGGGAAAATGAACCCAGTTTTTGGGGAAAAAAATTATTTTGGGGAAAATGAAATCAGTTTGTAGGGGAAAACCTGATTTGTGAGGAGATGCAGCCATGTTTTGATTTTGGAGAAAATGAACCAAGTGTGGAGAGGCTTTATTTGCCCAAAATCTTGTCTTTCCCCCAAACCTGGGTTCATTTTCTTCAAAATGGATTTCCCCCCAAACTGTGTTCATTTTCCCCATAATCAGCTTTTGTCCTCCCAAACTGTGTTCATTTTCACCAAAATCTGGATTTTTACCCCTATTATTGGCTTTATTTCCCCAAACTCTTTTTTTCCCCCCAACACTGGGTTCATTTTCATCAAAAACGGTTTTTTCCCCCAAACTGGGTTCATTTTCCCCAAAATCGTGTGTTTTCCTCCCAAACCTGGATCATTTTCCCTCCAATCGGGTTTCCATCCCAAACTTGGTTCATTTTCCCCATAATCAGGATTTTTCCTCCCAAACCGGGTCTTTCCACCCCGAACTAACCATTGATTTTAAAGCATCCCGGACTTGTTCGTCCATGAATAGGTTCTACAAGAAAAAGCATATACCCGGCAGTGTATTCCTCTCTCGAAGGCTGAAAATACAGGCAAACAGAGGAGCTGCTCTTGCTTCGTTGAGCAGCCTTCACAGTGTTTCCCCGGCTTTCCAACCAGATTCCGGCTGCAAACATTACATTGGTCCGGAGACAGCGCCTTCTCTTACCGGCTAGCTCTCTAAAGTGAAGCCGCTCAGAAAGCTGTCTCTGGCCGCGGTTCCACAGACATCCCGGCAGTCTGCTCCTTGCCTCTCTGAGGAACAGTCATTTCAGATTTCTAGCATCATATCACAGCGCATGCACATGAGTCTAAAATCTTTCTCCCTCGCGAACTTGCTATTTGTGAAATGTTTTAACATGACTTTTCATCTTCTAACAATGCAATTAAAGGGAAAATTATCAGATGATCTGGACGAGATATCTCTGGTTTGCTGTGCTTTCTCTACAGCCTTTGTAAACTCTGTCTACTGAAACAGCAGGCAGGGAATCCACAGCACATTCTCTGAACTGCACGGTTTTTTGTTTCTCCAATGGAGAGCAGAAACTAACCCCTTGATGTTAAAGAATCCTGGAATGTTCTCCCATGAATCGCGGCTAGAATAGAAAGCGTTTTTCCGGCAGGGTATTCCTCTCTCGAAGGCTGGCAAATACAGGCAAACAGTGGAGCTACTCTTGCTTTCCTGAGCAGCCTTCACAGTGTTTCCCCGGCTTTCACAGTAGGCTTCAGCTGCAAACATTACGTTGTTCAGGAGACAGTGCCTTCTCTTACCGGCTAGCTCTTTAAACTGAAGCCGTTCGGAAAGCTGACTCTGGCTGCGGTTCCACAGCCATCTCGGCAGTCTGCTCCTTGCCTCCCTGTCGAACAGTCTTTTCCGATTTCTAGCATCATATTAAAGCGCATCCACAGCAGTCGAAAACCTTGCCACCTGCCGACCCCGAATTTTCAATTTTGGAAATGTTTTAGCGTGACATTTCATTTCCTAACAATGTATTTAAAAGACAAATAATCGGATGATCTGTCCGTGTTCAAGGACGAGAGATGCCTTTTTTCCTGTCTCTTCCAATCAGCCTCTGCAGACTCTTTCTGCTGAAACGTGTTACCACAGCCGGCAGCGAATCCACACACATTCTCTGAACTGCACGGCTTTGTTTCTCCTCCAAGGGAGAGCAGAAACTAACCCCTTGATTTTAAAGAATCCTGGAATTTCCTTCCCTGAACAGCTGCCAGAAGAGAAAGCATTTTACCGGCAGGGTATTCCACTCTCGAAGCCTTAAAAATACAGGCAAACAGAGGATCTGCTCCTCCTTTCTTCGTTGAGCAGCCTTCACCGTGTTTACCGGACTTTCACAGCAGGCTCCGGCTGCAAACATTACATTGGTCCGGAGACAGCGCCTTCTCTTACCGGCTAGCTCTCTAAACTGAAGCCGCTCAGAAAGCTGACTCTGGCCGCGGTTCCACAGACATCGCGGAAGTCCGCTCCTTGCCTCTCTCAGGAATTTCAGATTTCTAGCATCACATCACAGCGCATGCACATGAGTCTAAATCTTTCTCCCTCATGAACTTGCTATTTTGGAAATGTTTTAGCATGACTTTTCATCTTCTAACAATGTCATTAAAGGGAGAACTATCAGATGATCTGCTCGTGCTTCAAGGACGAGGGATCCCTGTTTTCCAGTGCATTCTCATCAGACTCTGCAAACTCTTTCTACTGAAACAGCAGGCAGGGAATCCACAGCACTTTCTCGGAATTGCACGGTTTTGTGTTTCTCCAATGGAGAGCAGAAACTAACCCCTTGATGTTAAAGAATCCTGGGATGTTCTCCCATGAATCGCGGCTAGAAGAGAAAGCGTTTTTCCGGCAGGGTATTCCTCTCTCGAAGGCTGGCAAATACAGGCAAACAGTGGAGCTGCTCTTGCTTTCCTGAGCAGCCTTCACAGTTTTTACCGGGCTTTCACAGTAGGCTTCAGCTGAAAACATTACGTTGTTCAGGAGCCAGTGCCTCCTCTTACCGGATAACTCTCTAAACTGAAGCCGTTCGGAAAGCTGCCTCTGGCCGCGGTTCTACAAACATCTCGGCAGTCTGCTCCTTGCCTCCCTGACGAACACTCATTTCAGATTTTGGGAAAAATGAACCCTGTTTGGGAGGAAAAAAGCTGATTATGGGCAAAATGAAGCCAGTTTGGGGGGGCAAAACCCGTTTTTGACTAAAATAAACCCAGTTATGGGTAACATGAACCCAGGTTTTTTTGGGGAAAAAAAATCCGGTTTTGATAAAAATGAACCCAGTTTTGGGGGAAAAAGAGTTTTTGGGAGATAGAACCCAGTTATGGGGAGAAAAACTGATTATGAGGAAAATGAACCCAGTTTGGGGGGAATCCCAGTTTGTAGAGAAATGAACAAAGTTTTCGAGGAAAAAAACCCCGATTTTGGAGAAAATTAAGCCAGTGTGCAGAGGAAATATAAGATTTTTAGGGAAAGTGACCACTGTTTTCCGGGAAAAAAATGCGTTTGTGAAGAAAACGAACCCAGTTTTGGTGGAAAAAACATATTTTGGGAAAATGATCCCAGTAATTGTTTAAAAAAACCCGGATTCTGGGAAAAATGAACACAGGTGGGGGGGGGGGGGGGGACACACACACCCCCAAATCTGTTGGGAAATGAACCCAGTTTTGGTGGAAAAAAACATATTTTGACGAAAATGAGGGTGGTTTTTTTATTTTCCTTCCTTACTGGATTCGTTTTCCGCAAATTGGATGATCTCATCCCCAATTGGATTCATTTTCACAAAATCCTTTTTTAACTACCAAAACTGGGTGCATTTTCACACAAATAAGGTTTTGCCCTCCAAACAATGTAGATTTTCCCAAATGTCTTCTATATACACTCCACACTGGGTTCATTTTTGCCCAAATCGCGTTTTTTTCCTCCCAAACTGGGTTCATTTTCCCAAAAATCGCGGTTTTTTTTCCACCGAAATTGGGTTCAATTCCATACAAGTTGGGTTTTACCCCGCAAATTCTGTTCATTTTCCCCAAAATCTGTTTCTTTTTCCAATTACTGCGTTCATTTTCCCCAAAATCGGATTTTTTCAACCAAAAATTGAGTTCATTTTCCTCAAAAACGGGGTTTTTTTTCACCCGAAATGGGTTCATTTTCCCCAATATACTTTTTTATCCCCCAAAACTGGCTGCATTTTCACACAAATCAGGTTTTGCCCTCCAAACAATGTAGATTTTCCCAAATGTCTTCTATTTCTACTCCACACCGGTTCATGTTCCCAAAATCAGTGTTTCTCCCCATTATTGGGTTCATTTCCCCAAAATCGGGTTTTTTTTCAACCAAAACTGGCTGCATTTTCACACAAATGAGATTTCCCCCTCCAAACTGATTTCATTTTCCCCCAAATACGGGTTTATTTCCCAATTACTGGGTTCATTTCCCCCAAAATAATCTTTTCCCCCAAAGCACGGTTCATTTTCCCCAAAATCGGGTTTTCCCACCAAAACTGGGTCCATTTACCTACAAGTTGGGTTTCCCCCCCAAACTGTGTTCATTTTCCCCCAAATTAGGGTTTTTTTACAAAATAACTGGGTTCATTTTCCCCAAAATCACTTCCCCCCCCCCCCCCCCCAACTGGTGCATTTTCACGCAAATCAGGTTTTCCCCCTCCAAAATGGGTTAACTTTCACCATAATCAGATTCTTTCCTCCCAAACTGGGTTCATTTTCCCCAAAATCCATTTTTTCTTCAAAACACTGGGTGCACTTTCACACAAATCAAGTTTTCCCCTCCAAACAGTTTTCATTTTCCCCCAAATCTGTTTTTTTTTCCCCATTACTGGGTTCGTTTCCCCAAAATAGAGTTTTTCAATAGAGTTTTTCCCCCAAAACTGGGTTAATTTCCCCCCAAATCGGAATTTTCCTCCCCAACTGGGTTCATTTTCCCCAAAGTCAGTTTTTTTCCACCAAAACTCAGTTCATTTCCCGAATTTTGCGGAAAATGAACCCAGTTTCAGAGGAAAAAAAGCTGATTATGCAGAAAATGAACCCACTTTTGAGGAAAAAAATTATTTTGGGGAAAACAAACCCAGTAATTGGGTAAAAAACCCCAATTTTGGGAAAAATGAACGCAGTTTGGAGGGGAAAAAACAAGTTCTAGGGAAATGAACCGAGTTTTGGTGGAAAAAACCCGAATTTGGGGAAAATGGACCCAGTTTTTGGGGAAAAAAATGTTTTTGGGGAAAATGAACCCAGTGTAGAGTGGAAATAGAAGATTTTGGGGAAAATGTACACTGTTTGTAGGGGAAAACCTGATTTGTGTGGAGATGCAGCCAGGTTTGGGGGGAAAAAAGGTTTTTGGGCAAAATGAATGCAGTAATTGGGTAAAAATCCCGAATTTGGGGGAAAATGAACAGAATTTGGGGGGGGGGAAACCAACTTTTAGGGAAATGAACTGAGTTTGGGAGGAAAAACCTGACTTTGGGGAAATGAACCCCGTTTAGGAGGAAAAAAAACTATTTTGGGGAAAATGAACCCAGTGTGGAGTGGAACTAGAAGATTTTGGGGAAAATGAAATCAGTTTGGAGGGGAAAACCTGATTTGTGTGAAAATGCACTCAGTTTTGGCGGGGGGGAAAGGATTTTGTGGAAAATGAACCTAGTTTTGGAGGAAAAGAAGCTGATTATGCGGAAAATGGATCCAGCTATGTCAGAAAAACCTGTTTTTAAGGAAAATGAACTCATTTTTTGGGGAAAAAATATTTTGGGGAAAATGAACCCAGTAATTGGGTAAAAAACCTGGATTTTTGGGTAAATAAACACAGTTTTGGTGGGGAAAACCCGATATGTAGGGAAATAAACCCAGTTTTGTTGGAAAAAACATATTTTGGGGAAAATGAACCCAGTTTTTGGGGAAAAAATGATTTTGGGGAAAATGAACAAAGTAATGGGGAAAAAATCCTGATTTTGGGGAAAATGAACCAAGTGTGGAGTGGAAATAGAAGATTTTGAGGAAAATGAAATCATTTTGGAGGGGACAACCTAATTTGTGTGAAAATGTATCCTGTTTTGGGGGTTAATAGGGATTTTGTGGAAAATGAACCTAGTTTCGGAGGAAAAATGCTGATTATGCGGAAAATGAACCCAGTTTTGGGGGGAAAAACCCGTTTTTAAGGAAAATGAACCCAGTTTTGGGGAAAAAAATGATTTTGGGGAAAATGAACCCAGTAATTGGGTAAAACACCCGAATTTTGGGGAAAATCAACGGAGTTAAGGGGGGGGGAAGACAACTTGTAGGGAAATGAACCGAGTTTTGCTTGAAAAAAAAAAGACTTTGGGGGAAATCAACCCAGTTTGGGAGGAAAAAATTCCGATTTTGGGGAAAATTAACCCAGTTTTGGGGGAAAAAAAACGATTTTGTGGAAATGAACACAGTAATGGGAAAAAAACCCTGATTTTGGGGAAAATGAACACTGTTTGGAGGGGAAAACTTGATTTGTGTGAAAATACACCCAGTGTTTTGAAGAAAAAAAAGGATTTTGGGGAAAAAGAACCCAGTTTGGGAGGAAAGAAGCTGATTATTGGGAAAATTTACCCAGTTTGGGGGGAAAAAAATATTTTGTGGAAATAAAGCCAGTAATTGGGTAAAAAACCCGGATTTTGGGGAAAATGAAGCTAGTTTTGTGCGGAAATCCCAATTTGTAGGGAAATAAAACCACTTTTGTGGAAAAAAAAATATTTTGGGAAAAATGAAACCAGTTTTAGAGGAAAAAAATTATTTTGTGGAAAATGAACACAGTAATGGGGAAAAAGTCCTGATTTTGGGGAAAAATGAACCCAGTGTGGAGTGGAAATAGAAGATTTTGGTGAAAATGAAATCAGTTTGGAGGGGAAAACCTGATTTGTGTGAAAATGAACCCGGTTTTGGGGGGAAAACCCCGATTTTGGGGAAATGACCCCAGTTTTTGGGGAAAAAAAATATTTTGGGGAAAATGAACTCAGTAATTGGGTAAAAAACTCGAATTTTGGGGAAAGTGAACACAGTTGGCGGGGGAAAACCAACTGGTAGGGAAATGAACCGAGTTTTGTTGGAAAAAACCCGATTTTGGGGAAAATGAACCCAGTTTTGGGGGAAAACCCTATTCTGGGGAAATGTACCCAGTAATCGGGAAATAAAATGATTTTGGGAAAATGAACC
>JAUMJJ010000653.1:0-46178 GCA_033556795.1 Tapera naevia | reverse complement strand
CTTCGGCCCCCGGCCCCGCCCCCCTTCGGCCCCCGGCCCCGCCCCCCGTCGGCCCCCGGCCCCGCCCCCCCGTCGGCCCCCGGCCCCGCCCCCCCGTCGGCCCCCGGCCCCGCCCCCCCGTCGGCCCCCGGCCCCGCCCCCCCGTCGGCCCCGGCCCCGCCCCCCGTCGGCCCCCGGCCCCGCCCCCCCGTCGGCCCCCGGCCCCGCCCCCCCGTCGGCCCCCGGCCCCGCCCCCCCGGCCCCTCTCTGCCGGAAGGACGCTGAGGGGCTGGAGTGCCCAGAGAGGGGAACGGAGCTGGAGAGCCGGGGTTCTGGGAGCGGCTGAGGGAGCTGGGGCTGTTTAGCCTGGAGAAGAGGAGGCTGAGGCGAGACCTCATCCCTCTCTGCAGCTCCCGGAAAGGAGGCTGTGGTGAGGTTAGGTTGGACTTGATCTCAAAGGTCTTTTCCAATCTTGTGATACTGCGAAGTGAGTGTTGGTCCCTTCTCCCAAGTGATGGGACGAGAGGAAATGGCCTCAAGTTGTGTCAGGGGAGGTTTGGGTTGGACATCAGGAAAAATTTCTTTACTGACAGTGTGGCAGAGCCCTGGCCCAGGCTGCCCAGAGCAGTGGTGGAGTGTCCGTCCCTGGAGGGGTTCAACAGCGTGAGGCCGTGTCACTTCGGGACAGTTTTAATAAGCACAGTGGTGTTGGGCTGGTGGTTGGACTGGATGATCTTGGAGGTCTTTTGCAACCTTAATGATTCTATGATTCCTTCTGCTGGGTTGCTCAGGAAATAACCACAGAGCTTGAAACTGTGCCCGTCCTGCCATCAGTCAGGAGATGAGAGCGTCCAGCGGAGGCCACAGAGGTGATCATGGGGCCAGAGCATCCCTCTTAGGAGGGAGGGCTGAGAGACCTGGCATGTTTAGCCTGGAAAAGAGAAGACCGATGGTGACCAATATCCAAGGGATAGCTCTCAGGAGGATGAAGCAATACTCTTTTCAGTGGTGCTCAGCAACAGGACAAGGGGCAATGGGCAGAAACTGCAGCACAGGAAGTTCCACCTGAACATGAGAAGAAACTTGTCTCCTGTGCGGGTGACAGAGCACTGGAGCAGGATGCCCGGGGAGGATGTGGAGTCTCCTTTGCTGGAGATATCCAGACCCCATCTGGACACACTCCTCTGCAACCTGCAGGAGGGGAGCCTGCTTCAACAGGGGGATACGACTGGATGACCTCCAGAGGGGCCTTCCAATCCCCATCAGCGCATTCTGCAGCTCAACAGCAAACCCTGACCTCAGGGAAGCAGCACCAGAATTTCTGCTGAGCTCACTGGGATTAACACACCTCCGTTGGTGAGGAAGGGGTAGCGATACCACTGATACCACCCTTTGGAAGGGAGGTTACTTTTCCAGGCTGTCCAGAAGCAATCTACAGCCCCCTCAAAATCTTGGGAAGGCTGAAAATGATGAGGACTCTCCGTCACTGTGTCATAGAAACACTGTCAGCAAAATAACTCCTGGAGTAGCATTTTCCCAGGAGAGCTCCCATGGATGTGCCTAACCAGCCTAAGACGCTTAAAGTAATCATCTTATTAGACCTTACTGTGTCATCCCACTCCCTGAAAGAAAGGCAAAAATAGGCTGTTGGAGCATTTATGATGAAACCACTCCTGTTCTCACAGACTTGCAACCGTGTCTGGGTGAATTGTTTCTTGCACACCAGGAAAAGGGTCATGTTAAAAATAAGAATATGAAGGGGTCAAATCATAGCTCTTTAACATTTGTTATCTGGATAAACTAGCATGGCAGAGAAGCTGATTAAAAATTGGTTTGTTAAGTGGTACAAACAGAAGGGCATTCAGAAAGATGGCATGAAAATATCCACAGGAACATCTGGCAAATTAAACAATTTCAATTAGTTTTACAAGAAAACTAGTAAATCTGTGCCAGATTGATGAGAGAAGCATTTAAAACCACTTGGAATCCTGATGGATTCTCAAATAACCCATCTACTCAGAACATTGTGATTCTCAGGGCAGTAGGTAGCTCACAGAGGTTTAGGTTATTAATTTTGCTTTTGTTTTTCCCCAAGGATCCGTTCTGCTTAAGTATACAAAACTGGAAACAATTAAGAGAAAGCCAGATCCTTGCGAGAGTTTATAGGTACAGCTGAAGAGGCTCCCATGAAAGATAAATACTAATTATCACTGATGTGCTTGGTTAAGGCCTCAAGGGTCAAGTAAGAGACAAATTAGAACATTCCTGCATGGAAACTGCTTTCCCCCCTCCCCACCCCCCTTTTTTTTTGATTTATAAGTTTAAAAATGCCCTTATAAACCCACAGTAACAAACCAAACCTAACAGAGCACCTGACTTTTCCTTTGTTATTTCAAAACCACACTGGCTTCTTCCTAATAATGACAGTTTCATCATTTACCAATTCCATCCGAAAACGCACTTAAGAAAGCAAAATGAGACAAATAAAGTGAACAACTGTAGGAAGTATCAGGCATGTTTAATGGTCATATCCTAAAATGAACCAATTAAGACTTAGCCAAATGTAATTTATTGTAACCAGAGCCTCTATTATTTCATATTGCAGAGCAAATAGGACTGGAGATGTTATTAGGCACTGGATTGTTATGCAGACCTACTGCGGTCATTTCTACATTGCCACAACTTAAAACCAGACCCAGCAGCAACTCAGTGCACCGACACAGATCTTTAAAAAAGCATAGCTAAGTACCTCTGTGTACTAAAATGTAGGAAGAGCTAGTAGCAAGGGTGTTCTATTATTAGTGTAACAGCAGCAAAAACAGTTTAGGACCTTTTTTGTCCCACTGCTCCATATACAATTCAGTTTGAGAGCAAGCCTCATAATACTTAGGTCAGCGTAAGTATTGATTTATTAAGTTGCAAGGGAATGGGCTCTGGTTTTAATTTTTATCTTCAACAAATGGCATTTCTCAATCACAACTAGATAGCTTAGAATATAAATTTTGCCCAAGAATAAAATCATTTTTTTGTGTTTAAAACAGAAGTAAGTGCTTTCTGGAGAACCATCCTGGTTTATGTTTAGTCTGGATTGAACTATTTCAGTGTGCAATCGTACGTACACCATTTGGCTTGGCCTCACCTCCATTGTGAGCTGCTGAGTGTTGCTGCCATTGCAGAAAGCAACGTGCATGAAGAACCCCTGAGGAAAGACAGCAGACAAAGCTTTGGTCTGACTGTTCCCATGTGAAACCAAACAAATCAAGTAAGGAACAACATACCATAAAAATACATAAATAAGTCATTGTATTCCAGCAACAAAGACACTGAGAAGCATATACTGGGTAACTTACCTGGGCACACGACAACAGTGGGTGCCAGTTCTACAGTTGAGTCACCTGGAAATGGAGTAGGCCTCAGCGTTCTGCCCCTCAAGCTTTACCACTACCAGAAGGCTGCTTTCTGAACAGGGTGTTTGCTTTGTAGTTGTAGTGAGGCCAGGAAGATGCTCAGGTGTATTGAGGTCAGAACCACTCCCACCCTCAGACTGGTTGTTTTTTGGGGGGATCTGATTCCTGTTCTTCATTGACACCCAGGGCTGCCCTTCCCAAGAACCACAGACAGGAAACGCAGGATCTTTTAACAGTCCATCTGCCATAGGTAACAAGTGAGCAAGAACCTGAAAGTGTATGGGGAAAAGCTTTAAGCCTAAGGTATGGACTTGGAAACTTTTACACAAATCAATCCCATCCCAAAGCAGTTTAGTAAGAAACTAGAAAAACGGGTATTTCTTTTTCCTGAAATAATATTTTTAGATCACTGAAAGGACAGTCTCCAAAGTACAGACAATCTGTTTTCATTAGTTCATTTGAAAAGGCAAAGAACAATTTCAGTAGTTTAAGACAGATTACAAATCGGGATTTTCAGTACTATATACAATTCTGTATGCACACACCTCATATTTCACCATCGTGACTACAGAGATTTATTGTCAAGCAAACATTATTTCAGGATACAAAAACACTGTGCTATACGACTATTAATGAAACATATTTAATCTTTGGTTTTAATTTTCCTACTGTTCTTCCTCGCTTTCTTCTAGTGAGCCTGTTCTGTTCCTGTGCTGGCCCATTCTGGCAGCCCCCCCTAGTTCTTAACATCTAAGGTATTTTAGAGGTTTGGTATCCACACATGTAGTATATTCTTCACCTTTTGAGGTGAGAAAGATTTCATCTTATTCCCCATAAAGGCTGTGAGAATCTGTGTAAAGAGGACAGTACAAATGATCTTTATCCTTTATGATTTATTCTCTACAATACTTCATTAGAGGATAGAGTTCAATTATTTACACTCAGAAGTTATTATATAGGTAGGAGGCAACCAAGTGTAATACAAAGAATTGGTCTGACATCTCTGCACTGAAGGTCAAAAGAGGTCTCCTGCTTTAAGGAAATAAATTAACCCCAAAAACCCCCAACAAAACAACATGTAGTTTCCAGAATACAAACAGAAAACAGCACTAATAGTCAGTGAAGATTGCAAAGTTTTGTTAATGTACTATGAAAAAAAATTATTCTGTGCAAAGGTTAAAATGAACTCTTAGATTTTCTTACAGATTTTTGTCATTGTTTGATAAATTGTAGATATGTGATAGTTTGACCATAAAACCTTCCCAAAATTCAATGGCCTCAGCCAAGACTGACTGTTAAACATTATGAAAAATAAATTCAGAACGTCACAGTGGAAACATTCCAACACTGACAGACTCCAGTGATCAAAGACATTCTTCCGTAGTTACTGTAAAACAAAGACAATTCGTAACTGCAGTGAGATTATGTCTCAGTTGTGGTTGTCACAAGAATAAGCCCTTCTAGACCAAAAGGCACTTGCTTCTAAGGATGAGTTAAATCCAGATCAAACCAGGTGATAGTTGCTTTGAGATGGAGCAGCTCTAACCTGCTGACCCAGCCAAGGAATCACCAAGAAATTCCTACAGCCCTTGGCCACTGATTTTGGCTGCCCCCACCTTGAGGCAACGGGAAGTACGGTTTATTTCTAGTTCGGCTCTGTCATCCTTATGCATAGCTGCCAGGTAATGATCTAGAGATGGGATTATTTCCTGAGACCACCTGTCTGCATCAGACATCCTTCTGAGCTGACAGAACTACTGACATCCTTGTTAACAGCTGGACCCCTATGGGACTAAAGCTGAGTGGGTCTGTTTCTTAGGCAGCAGACCAGTGTTTGATTTGCTAGCTTCTCTTCTCACTGCAACAAGACAAGAACACAGTATGCATTTAGAGGCATTTTTGTTTGTTATTTTAAACAGTCTGAGTGGAGAAATGGATGTGGGAGAGGATAAAGCTTCCCCAGTCCCAAACCATCCAGCCCACTACAGGCTTCAACCAACCAAGTCACTTGGATCCTACAATTCTGTTCTTTACAAATGACAGCTAACCCTCCCCATCCCGCCCCACCGCCATCCCCTACTCCAATAAAATGAAATCAGAAAAACACTACACACTGTTGGAGACACAGAACAGGGCAAACATTTGAAAAAGAAACAGTATTGTTGGAAAGCTTGGCACTGTGTGCCTGCATGACCAGTCTCACTGAGCGTGCTCAGGGGTGAAGTTTTAGCACCATTTTCTTGCTTTTTTTTTTAAACCCTTTAGAAATTAAATTATAACACAGAACATGGGAAGAGTAATGAGTGTAGCCCTATGTATTGTACTGTTTGACAGCTGAGAGGTGAATGGTACGTCCAGAGCTGACCCACCCTCACCCGTCACTACATGGCACCTGCGAGAGTAATTACAAACCACTCCAGTTTGTAACAGGACCCATTTATTCTCGACAGCAGGAAGTTGTGAAACAACCCCTTCATCTTCAATTGCTTTTCAATAACATCACAAGGGATAGGTGGCGATTTAGAAGAATGACCCAGTGCAGGAGGAAAGCTGGGTCAGTATTGCACCATCATCCAGAATAGGACCCCCTCCTTTCCCTCTCCTCCAGCAGAAGGTTACAACAACACAAAGAAAACCTGCACAATCCTGTTTGCTTCTACAGGACCAGAAGGAGCAGCACCACGCAGTTCTGAGCTTTCTACCAGCCCTAGTCCCTGCCAGGCCAGGAGAGAATTTCAGGCTTGAGACACCGGCCAATTTCCGAAGCCATCATTACCACACACAAGCAAGATGTAAAAAGACAGATGCAACTAAATAGCCATTACTGTGCTATGCACCTGTATTTTCTTTCCTGTTCATTGTGGACAAAACAAAAACCCAAAAACCGCAAAAATTGTATTTTGAAGTCCAGTGACCTCATTGAGAGAGTGTCATAATTTAGAGTTTATGGCATCCTTCAGTGACGCTGCAAAACAGCAACCGGACAACTTATCTTCCTCTTGGGACTAGAGAGTATTTACTGTAATCATCAATGACAGGAGGAGAAATACAGAATGCAGGAGTTTCACACAGTTTGGGCAGTGTGGGTTTCCCCACTCCTTGCCTTGATGTGGTAATGACTAAACTGCATAAGATAATAGCTTACCAGCAGCACCACTCAGCTCTGTTCCACAGAGCCACTATAAATGGCAACACTTGTGGTTCTCAAGACAGACAGTTAAAGAAATTTCAGTTGCCAGTCTCACTTGTCTGACTACAGCTGGTGCCCCTCCCCATCCCTTCCTCCCATCAAGCTCTGTTACAAATGGCCTGGACACAAAATTTGGTTGTAACAGAGAATACTGCCCAGGGACACTTAAGTACCTTGACCTTCGCATACCCATCATGTGCCACATTGCTCTCTCCTACAGGCACACCAGCATTTGATGTCACACCAGGTTACGTTACAAAGCACTGCCTACTAACCCAGGAAACTTTAAGACAAGAGAAGCCACCCTACAGTGGGATCTGATAATTAAAGCCTTCTAGGGTTTACTTAAATAATGGATTCCTCTGCAACACCATTCAAAGGTTTTTCACATCTCTAAGCGTTCTCTGTCCGTGAGGATGGGGTGCTATCCAGGCGTTCAACCCTCCCGGATATTGTAACGTCCGCCTGTGACATGTGGGGACTGCAATCAGCTCTTGGTACACAGAGACCAGAGGTTAAAAAAAAATTTAAAATAACCTAAAAAATGTTTTGTTGGACTCCGTTGCCCAGGCTGCCAGGGGAATGCTCCTACTTGATCTGGGGGGGCTTCCATAAGAAACAACTCGAGTTTCCAGAGTGTCGGTAACACACAAGAACGGATCAGTCTGAAGTGGCACTTTCACTCCTACAGTTCTTCTGCACCTCATGACAATCCATAGGCGTGGAGCCCCAATCCAACTGAACCCCCGTTCGGAGGGAAGGCTGAGATAAGGCTTGGGCCCCTGAAGTTCTGTCATGCTCTCACGCTCCCCCCAGGTCAGCTGGAAGGCAGACTTGGCAACGGAAGCTAGCATCATAAAATGGTGCAGTAATAGAAGTAACTGGACCAGGAAGAGGAGGCGTCTGCCCCGATGATGTCGTAGCCGTTGGCAGCAACTGAGGAGTGGGACTGGTCATGCAGCCGTGTGTCAGGAGTAATGATTGTAGAGGGGGGGGGCATGAAGAGTGCCGTTCTGGAAACAATGCTGACGGGAAGCCATGTACTCTGCATAACTGATTGTCACCTTCTCACTGCGGTACCTAGGGGAACAGCGCGGAAAAACAACAACGTCAGACTGCGCAACAGGAAGGGACTAGACAAAACCATTCAACCCTGATCACCTTTCACCTCACAGCTAGTAAGGACCAAGAGGAACCCGCTAACTTTGCCTGGTATTGCCTCACGCAGTAGCCTGAATAACCCAGCTAAGTACAAATTAGCTTCAGCATCCCAAAAGCTGAACCCTACGCAAGGCAATCACAATTATGGGGAACCCTGAAGCAGCACACAGGAAACAAACTAGTCATTTGCATTCTTTTTATCCACTTGCAGTCAGGAAAAAAAAAAGGCATGGAAAGTTTGCTGGAAGAAGACCCAGTTTCAGAGACTAAATAACCAGTATTTCACTGTTATTTACTTTTGTGGTTCTCTCCACATTTGAAAGGCTAGCGAAAGTGAATGATGGACAACTGGGTAAAGGGAGGTTTATTACAGCATACATGTGACTTAGGCCACATTGTACCATCAGAATTCACAAAACATGAAGTCCCTTCTGAGAAACGAGATTCCCAGAGGCAATTCTAAAGCACAACCAGTGACTTCAAAGCACTGATGAATTACATTAAGTCCGTGTCATGCCAGATTTTAATGAAAACCTTCATCCTGTCCTCCCTTGTTTAAAAAAAGCCCTGCGTCCCCACCTCATTGCTCCAGAGGTTAGGAGCGACCTGATAAATTAGTGTTTCTATCCAAAACTGCAATGTCCCAATTTTTACTAACATAAAGGGAACTGAAACCAACAGAACACCTGGGGGCTATAGAAAAGCAAGAAAATACTGAGAACGAGCTCAACTTGAGTGTGGTTTGGCTTTAAGGCAGCTGTCACTTCCAAATAGTGACACCATCCACCAATGAGCACACTGAGAAAACAAAGTCCATTGTATAGATACAGAGGAATCAAGCTGTTTAACTTGCCAAAGTTCTGCTGGTTTGGATGTTTCATGTGGCCAATAGTATTGAAACCAGTGGCACTTTCCTTGGAAAATGCCAACTTCAGCCCTGCGTGGACTCAACATATTGTGCTTCATTCCATATACATTCTATGCCTAACACATGGTGTTTATCATTTAATCTTTCAGACTACATCTCTCACAAGATGAGAGGCATGAAGGCCTACATCAAGCACAAACACTTTACTCACAAAACACTATGAAGTAAAATTTAAAGACAACACACACATCAACTTACCTGGTGAGTTTAATCGTTTTCCTAAAATCATTGGTAATTGGAGCCTTAAAGCCACCTTTCCTGAGCAAGGAGTCTATGGTCTGGATCTGATCCCAGTCTATTGAAAAACAGAAGCAAGAGAAGTTCTTCAATACAGAAACAGTGCTTCCAAAAGCTAAGAGAGGCCTCTAGAAAAGCAAAAAACTAAGCAGGAAACTTTGAGCTTTAGAAATACCAGCACTGAACTGGACATACATGGTCTTATGCATGCACACTGTCCTTTTAACTCATACTGGAACTGGTCTATATAACAGCAATTCCATTTTCCATATGACTTCTCTTATAAAGGTCTGTGCCTCACTGCCGTTGCAGGGACCCCAAATTGTTTTATTACGTGCCACTCAAGTTTAGCTCCCTAAGTCTTAGAACAAGATAACACTTAGCTCTTTACATAGACACATGGGGATCAACCTGATGCTCTAGTGATAGCACAGTGCACTGCCATGTGAGAGATCAGACTTAAAATTCCTACCTTAGTCTTTTGCCCCAGAGCCAGGAGGACGCGACCGCTCCACTCTGCTAGGTGGAGGAAAGGAGGCAGTATTTTGAGCAGTTACCATGGTGACCGCTACTATATTTGAGTGGGAAGTGTGCTCCAGAGGGGCCCTGTTTCCTGCCCTCATCTGGAGGATGCTACTTTAGTAAGAATGAGGAGGAAAGGGACTCTCTTGTTGGTGCTGTGCAGCCTGCAGTTATCCTAGTTGGTGGGAGAAACATAGAAGAGGAAAGATGCAATGCTGAATGAAGCCTGAAGATCCACACTTTGAGATCTTCTCTATTTTTTAAGCCCTAAAACATTTTTACGCTAAGATACAGCTATGCACAGATGTGGGACAAGAGAAAGGCCAGATGAAAATCCAGCAGTACCTGTATCAGGTGTCAGTTATCCAGATTAAGCCTGGTAGCTCCATGGCACTACTATGAGGATAGCATTGCAAACCAAACCCAAAATCCATAGATTTATGTTACCCAATTATGTGACACCATGTGTTGACAGGTTTGGCTGCCATCTCAAACCCACCTTGTTCCTTAGCAACCTCAGGTAAATACGTGGCTGTGCGTTTGACACCTTTCTCATTGATGAACTCTATTCTGATCCCATGGATCCCAACCTATAGATGGAAATGAACAGCCAAATAAGAGGTGTTTGCTAGCACTGAGTCCATGATCGAGTTGTCATTCCCACAACACTGTGTATCTCTCTTTCTTTCTGTCCAATTTGGCTTTTGCTTGGATAAGGACATTCTTTTCCCCACTCTGTCCTTGCCAGGCAGGTCTCTCAAGTAGCCCTCTTAGCAGCACGAAGGACTTCTGTCATCCTTCCCAGACAAGCCTAACCAGTGTCCCTGCCAGTTCTCCTGAAGGAAGTCTTGTCAGAAGTCTAACACTTTTCCACCTCTTACGCCGGGCAAGAAAGGCAAGATCACTACACAAGAGACATTTTATGCCTAAAATAGCCCAAGCACAAAGTCCATTTTAATCCTTCTTGAACAAAATACACTTTCATGGGCAAGGTCTTAAAAATTATTAATACCTTCAGTCTTAACTATTCTTTGTTCCCAGTTTCTATTCACAGCATCAAAATACTTGCCAGGTTCTTACCTATGTATTTACACCAATTTCTTATTGGGCCAAATCAACGAAACACTTTCATGTCTGTCAGTCCCATTTGGATCCCCTCCCAACCAAAAGAATACCACTAGCTCATCCTCTTCCTCCCTTCTAGTCTTCCATCCCTGTTTCTTCTACTCCCAGTTTATCCTATCCCCACACAACACCTGTAACAAAGGAGACACATCACCATGTACTAACCCGAACCCAAATGGAACGAGAGAGTGATGCAGAGTTCCAAATGCACCTGTTCTCACCTCCCAGTCCAAGTAGTCACTGGCATCCTCAAAGTTAGTGAGGAGGGAGACAGAGCAGAAGAGTTTGGGCAGCTCCTCGCGGGTCAGGGGGGGAAATCGGCTGTCCTTAAGTGCACTAAAGGAAAGAGAAGGTACATTGTCTAATGCAATCACCATTTTTCTCTCTTTGATTATGCCTCTGTCAAACATGTTTCTCTTTGCTACTGCAGAAAAAGTGATTTGCATCTCTTCCTAATCTAATGAACCGTAATACACAAGCATTAGTGCAAGGTTCCTGGCGCTGTCCTCCACTTGCTGCAGCCAGAGAGAAATTATGTGCTGCACAAGATGTCAACGCCGCTAGCATGCAAGACAGATTAGAGATGAGCCCTAAACTGTGAACCAAAATCCCCTATCATACATTTCTCAGGTTTGTTTCATTGTGAAGCACATTACATTGCACTATGTCAATCCAACATCTTAACCTTGAATCGTTATAGTGCTTCAGCAAATTAAACTGCTTTATTTAATTTTTGACATAATTACCTGGTTAATGTGTATTCCCTGAGTCCTGAGTGAAGATTCATGGCTGAAAAGGTCCCGATGCACCCACGAAGCCGCTTGTCTCGCCCCGTCTTCCACGTCACAAAGAGTGGACTGAAAAGGCAAAAAAACATAAATACTCCAGCCTCTAGAGATGTTTGGTTGCTAAGGGGAGACCAAGGAGGTGTAAAAGAGCACGCAGGCATGCACTTGCCTTCTCTCCCTCTAATATGCCCCAACAGGCATGTTTTCTCAGCTGCTATCTGGCTGTAACAAAAGCCCACCCCCACCCTCAAAGGCAAAACCAACACCCCCCATCTTTTCAGCACATTCCTCTCTCCACCAGTGCTCTGTTTGCTTTCCATCAACTCCTCTGCAGCCACACGCTGCATTGTCTCCTCATGAGTGATACGGTTACTGGACCCCACTGATTACCTCTGTGAGTAACGGCCTCGCTCAGTAGCATCCAACACTTTACATGACAACCCATATAAAAATTAATATAGGTGAAGCAAATAAGATTACTTATTTGCCATAGCATTGAACCTGAAAGACCCCCAAGCATTCAACAAACCATCTACAATTCAAGTTTGTGATAAAGCTTTTTTTTCCTGGGGATGAAAAGCAAGCCTAGAGGTTCCACTCACTGCCGTTATTTCTATGAGGATCTGACTCCTGGGTCCATCCCTCGGGTTCAGTTTATGGTCACATCATTTGCTTACCTTACATTTGAACTGTATTTACACAAATTCTCTCCTGTTGAACACCTATCTAAATGACTATACTCTTC
The DNA here is from genome assembly GCA_033556795.1 of Tapera naevia. NCBI lineage: Eukaryota > Metazoa > Chordata > Aves > Cuculiformes > Neomorphidae > Tapera > Tapera naevia. The sequence continues at coordinate 34,096 of JAUMJJ010000653.1, read as the reverse complement.
CTACTCAAACATCACAAGGATTTCTACTTCCCTGCCTACTATCACGACTTTACAGATGTAACAGTAGACTCTCAAATTCAGAAGGTGCATTTCTATCTGTTAAACTAGAAGCCATGGCTAAACCCCCAAGAGCAAGAACAACAGTATTCAGAAGAGCCCTGTGAAGAGGTGAATAGGTAAAGACAACTGTGAATACTAAACGCAAGCAGTTCACACTTGCAGAAGTGAGAGAAGCTGCAAACAGCTGTAGAGAGAAAGAGTAAAGAAAGGACAGCAGTGGCTGCAGCTCTGTAAGAACATCCAAACATCTGGAAAACTTTCCAAGGTAGATGACGCTGATATAATTACAAAAACAGGATGACTGATCTTATTTTTTCAGATTAGAGAGTACTGAATACAAGATGCGGTCACTCTGAACCCAAGCATAAATTATTGGTGATTCCAAACATCAGTCTGTGGATTTTATTGAACTTTCAAAGGTAAGTAATAAGATACAGAACATGCACTGTTGAGAAAATAATGTTCTGAAATGAAACAGACATTGGCACAAGTTCCAAAACGCGAAAACAGAATAACTGATTCTACATCAGAGTGCAGACACCTGCTTCCCTCAAATTCTTGAAGCTCTTGTAAGCAATATATTTCTGCAGTAAGCGTTACAAAAAGCACAAAGGCATTCTGTTCAGACAACAAAATCAGCACGGAGTGTGCATGATTTCTCAAATACAGGCAGCAGAGCTTCTTATGTTGCAGTAGTTAGAACACTCTTTAAATCGTAGTGACAAAGCAATGTCCAGTGGTGTTCCTCAGGGCAACAATGGGATTAAAACTCTATCACAGCATAAATCCATCATGCAGGATCTCGTTACCAGCTGTGACTGACAGCAGTACTACCCAAAATACCAAACAGCCTTTTAGTGATAATTGTGAAGTATTTTGCCCACAGAGGAAGTTGAAACATTCTTCCATAACTGTTGGCCATCTCACGGGTGCCTGACCAAGACACAGGATTTACCGTTCCAGTTTTCCAACAACACTTCAAGGCACTTTCACGATATCATTCCTCTACATGTTCATCTAGCTACATATGTTGAAACAGAAAACAGAAATAGAGCATAAGAAAATACATTAGAAAGCTTACTGAAAAAAGATACTAAGCTTACAGAGGAGATTTCTGAGAAACATCACTGTCAGTGATGCTCAGTGGAAATTTAGCTCAATCTAATGAAAGTTTGAAGCCATTACTTAGCCCATGCAACACTCAGCTCAAACAGAAAAGGGGAGGGAGAAAATGAAAAGCATCATCTAAGTAAGTCCCTTCTCCTCTGATCCAAATTACAGGTTCACGTTTCTAATTCACCTGTCTTCTTCCAAAAAATATTTCCACTGAGCTGTGACACAGCTTTCTGCATCCTTAGCAGAAGAGGTACTACCAGAAAGGACCGGATAGTTACAGTCAGATGGCTGTCATATTTTAAAATACCTTAAAGCACATTTTAAAGAATTTTTCACTGTAGTCAAACCGTAAGATATATAGTTTTGTACAAGTACAAAAAAATTCACTACTGTAAAGTTTTTCACTGTAGAAAAGGCATTGTTCCTGTATCTGAAGAATAAATTCGCTTAGCAAATTGCAGGTGCAGCTGACAATAAGTCAATTGTTCCAGAGCCCCTCTGTTTCCCAGAGGCACTGAGAAAAGTCACAACGATCTCCTGCCCGAGCTCACCCAAGAGCACTTACCAGCACTCTGCAGTCACATCCCTAGCAGATTAAGGCTTTCCCCCCAGTCACAACATTCTACTTAGGTGCGTTTGATGAGAGTTCACTTGGCTGAGGAGATGGGAATTTCAGCAACTAAAGACTGGCTTCTCCAGTTGTAACTACACAACGAATTTTAAAGTAGCAAAAAAGTAGCAAAACATAGTTTGTTCAAATCAGAATTCACCTTGAACCAGGAAAAAACCTGTTACAGTACAGATTTTATGATGCAAGCATCTTATTATTTGTCTTGCATGGCAACTAGAAACTTGCATGGTGTAATTTGGTACCAGTTGGAAATACCTACTATTAAAAATAGAAAAACAAAGACAAGTACAAAAGTGGAAGAAGCGACCAATTAACTAACTTGCACGCCACACAGGTTCAAAACTGTAAGGGCTTCAGTAACCTGAATAGCAAATGGGATATTTTTTTCATTTACCAAGTTAATCTAGACATAACTACAAGTCTTGCAATGATACCTTCTCTACATAGATGTGTGAATATCACTGCTAAGATGTATGTAAGGTTCCCTTACTCCACAGGTACCTACCCACACCATAATTCCCATCCAGATTATCATCCATGTGCATATCCTCTCAGGCTGGTAACTGGAATTCATGCTAGCATTCAAGTCAGTCCCATAACTTTTACATTACTACTCTGTTCATGCAGAATCCTGACCTTCACAACCATTTCTACCTTTGCAGCACCAATTTAAAACATTGATTATGAGAAAAAGTCAGGACAAACACCTGCATCCTTCTGTTCCTTCTATCACCACTCTCTCTTCTGCTGTCCAGAGAGACTTCTGGTACATACCTTTGTTTTGTTCAAAGACCTCTTACATCAACATCAATCATGTTAGAAAGGACAACAATGCAAATGACTTAGGTATTTTCACTTTGCTTACTTTTGTAATTGATAACACTTGGCCGGAAGTTGATTACATCACTGTCTCAAGTGTGACAGATCATCCCCGTATGCGGCTCCACAAGAGAGCAAACCCCGGTTTTCCCTGGGGTGCATCCAACTATTTGCTAAAGCAACAGCACAAATGCTAAAACACAAGAAAGTTCAGGCAGGCATTTGCCTGGAGGGGAGGAAAAGAGAAGAGCTGTTCTTGCTTTGGAGTGCAGATCTAAAAAAGCTTCCAGTTATCAGCACAGAAATACCCAATGAATGATTTCTAACTTCTCAAATTTGGGCATAAAATTCAGAGTTGAGATTCCTGAAAGAATGCCCTTTTTGAAACCAGTCAACAGGAACAGCAACAAAACCAGCGAGAAATCTCCTTCAACGCCAGAAGAATGAATCTCTATAAAATAATATTATTGACTGAAAACAGGAGAGCAAAAAAAAACCCTCTGTATTTCAAGTGAAAAAGTAATAAGCAGATTAATATATCATTTTCTAAGAGGAGACTACTTAGCTTAGGTATGAAAAACAACAACAGAAACATTTCCATCTTGGGAGTTCCAGGAACTATTCTATATTCTAATCCAGAGCATTGCTCCCTTCACTTGTATTTACAGTATTAAACAGCTTAGTGTGCAGCAGCATTCAGAACATGTATCCATAATCCTACTCAGATAATAACTGCATGGATGCACAACCTATATTGACACTGACAGCCAATAAGGTGGGGAGACATTCAATATACGGAGAAAGTCCTTGACCTGTTTAAGCCAACGTTCCTTCACATCAATTTAAAATTCATTAACTGAAATTAAGGATGTCAACAACTTTTTATTCTGTCTGTTGCTCTGGAGGTGGCCCCTGGAGGAGTGTCGGGAGGCATATCTGTCATGGATCTCTCCCATATAATTCTTCCACCAAACATTTTAACAACATTAACATTTCCATACCTACGCATTCAACCTGCAGATAAACAAATCTCACCAAAGCAAAACACCTTCATAAATCCTTCTCACTTCTCATTCACACCTCCTTTCTTCTTAATCTTGGTATTGCCCTTGAAAGTTAACTTTCCATTTTTCCCCATACTGCTCAACTGGCACTACCTCCATAACACAGTTTTTCAGTTCCACTACTGCCACATTTTTGGCTCCCCTCCCTGCTAAACTCATTTAACCTGGAAACTATTCCCTTTCACTTGCTTCACAGAATGAAGTCTCTCCCCTTCTCCCTTCATCAAGTAGTGCCTGGCATTAGAAGCAGGATCCTCTCAAAATCAATGACCTAATTTTACTGTTTTCTGAAAACTCAATTTCAGTTTTACTCTTTCTTTCAGTACAATTTCATGGGAGGCACAGTGCAGTTAATTTTTGCCGAGGGATTTATTTACAAAGAAGGAGCACACTTTAACAGAACATTATCAGCTGGGTTTGTGCTCCTCCATAAAGCATGCACTGTCTCACACAACACATCAGACTGCAAGATGAAGAAGTACCACGCTTCCCTACATTTTGCCTGGTTCTCCCTCTGTAGAGCTAAGCAGGTTCTCCCTTGAAGGCCACACTTCAAAGCTCCACTCACCTCTTCCAACAAACAGAGCAGAATATTTTGACTCCTTAGTGAGCTTACAGTGCATCACTTTTTGTTTCCAATAGACAAAGAAAGCTGCAGAATGCCTCCCTGTATACCAGGCTTCCTATTTTCCAGAGGAAAGCCCTCATCCCTCCCCAGCCAAACCACAGCTCTGATGCTGGTTTCTCAGCTTTCCTCCCGCACATGGATTTACTCACTAGGGGTCATTGGTAAATCGAGGAAGTCGTGGCTGAGGGAAACCATAGAGATGACAGTAGAGTACATCAAAGCAGTAGCAGCACATCTCCGCTGTCACCACCAGGTTCTTGGTGCTGTTGGCAGTTCCATTGGGCCGAGTAAGTGGGCTCAGAGCTCCTGAAGTGGGATTCATTCGAGTAATTGGGGAATTTCCTGGGCCCAAAGTCAAGTCAGATACGTTCTCCCTTCCATTATTCCCGTCTGTGTGCTGGTGGTTCTGAAGAGGACCTGAACTGGAGCCCGGTACAGTTGTGGCCTGATTCCCATGACTGTGTGTTCCACTCCCAGACAGTTTGGGCTTCTTTACCCCACAACAGCCAGCTGCCAGCTTGGGCTCAAGTGGAGGAACACAGCGTCTTTTTCCCATCCTGCTTCAAAACTCGATGCCCGGAGCACTGCAGAACCCTGGCAAAAGAGGGGGTGGGGGAGGAAAAGGCAATACACAAAACAGTTACAGAAGAAAAAATAACAGCCGCTTCCTTGCTTCTGCTAAGGTGACAGAGAGGTTTGCTTTTGCAACAAAAAGAGGAAGAAAACCTTTGCAGCACATAACCCAGTACAGAACTAAAACCAGTTCAGCAAGTAGAATGGGTGTTCTCACACACAAATTGACAGTGTGTACACAAAGTGCATGGAAAGTTATTGGAGAGGTGTGCTGAACATTTTAAAAGGCAGCTCATCACAAAAACATAATCAGCCTTCCCTTAACAGGAATGAAACTGCAGGAGAATAGCAGAACAAAATACAAAGAGACTTTGGCCTACAGCTACATCCCATCCACCACTTTTCTGGATCACCCGTTCCCCCTTGGCCAATGCCTGCACCAACAAAAAATGAGCTACTGGAAATCCCCAAGCACATTTCCCTTCCCTGTTCTTAACAGAAAAGTGACAACAACTCCGAAGGACACCTCCAGGGGCTGGACTCCCAGAGGTGCTGACCTTGATTTAGCACTTGCCTACACAAGACACAAAGAGAAGCTCCAAGCACCAAACCACCATTTTCCAAACAACTGACTCCACGAACCAGGATCTGCATTAACTTTCTAGGATGAAGCAAGTCAATGGTGCTCATCAGTAAAGGTGCAGGGTGTGCAGCTGGGATACGAGGAGAGGAAGAGCTGCAGACTGCACACAGTCTGCATAGAGGAAAGTGGTAATGGCAGGAAACAGATACAGTATAAAAAGGAAACCCAGAAGGGTGTTCTGCTTGCAATGAGAATGTGAGCTCTTGCATCACAAAAAGGGATGGAACAAACACAGGGAGGAAAGCCTCTGCAGACAAAAATGAACAAGGACGATAGGCAAGTGCCAGATGTCAAGGGTAGGAAGTTAATTCAGTGTAATTATCTCATCACCATGAGATCTAAACACAAAGGGAGGAAAAGACAATTCCCCATCCCTCAAATGGGGTTAAAAGCACAGACATGCAAGTCACAGAGAACTCAACGGAGAACTGGAAATCATGCTGGAAATCATGCTTGGCTACTTTTTTAACCACCAGGGAATCCCTCCAGCTCTGCGAAGTGTATCTCGCTGGGGGCTGAACTAACAGCATGGACACAGAATGGGGGTGACATATGCTGTAATTCACAGTGAAACAACTCCCTTCTCTGTGCCTGCAAACTGTATCCATGAGGCTTCACCAGTCATCCTAAAAGTCACACAAATCTGAACTGGGCAGAACGAGTATGAGACATGCTGAGAGAGAGAGGTGGCACTCAACACCAAACGTGTACACCTGCAGTGCTTGCTCTGCTTAGGAGTCCTTCACGTCAAGGTTCTAAAGCAATAACCTGCATAAGGAACAGTTTTATAGGATCATAGAACAGTTTGGGTTGGAAGGGACCCTAAAGATCACTCAGTTCCAACCCCTTGCCATGAACAGGGACACCTCCCACTGGATCAGGGCGCTCAAAACCCCATCCAACCTGGCCTTGAACACATCCAGGGATGGGGCAGCCACAGCTTCTCTGGGAAACCTGTGCCAGGGCCTCATCACCCTCACAGGAAAACATTTCTTCCTAAGTTCTATTTAAATCTCCTATCTTTCAGCTGAAAAACATTCCTCCTTGTCCTGTCCCTGCGCTCCCTCACCAAGAGCCCCTCCCCAGCTTTCCTGGAGCCCCTTTAAGGGCTGAAAGGCTGCTGTGAGTTCTGTGATAATCTAAAAATGTTAGAAAATCACATTACTCAAGACTGCTGCAGAGCCAGCACGAGCAGCAGGAGGCTTCCCCCAACATGATGAAAATCACCCTTTTCCCTCTGCTCTCTCCCTTCCCAACAACAGAAGCAGAACTTTGAAGAAGCGAACGTGCCAGCGCCTGTGGGAAGTTACCCACGGGCTCAGAGAAGATGAGAAGTGAGTTCCCACCAGGGCCAGCCTTGCGGGGGGAATCAGTTACTTATTATCATCCTCCTCACACACGTCCTGGGAGCAACTCCCGCAGCGAACCCTACTCCGGAGCAGCCAAACCACCCCCACTGTCCCCACACCCTATTAACCCCTTCACCGCCGCCTCCTCGTTCGTCCGTTCATCCCTCGCCCGCTGTCCGCTACTCACACCGGTAACTCCATTCCCCGGCGTACTCCGCACCATCGTTAACCCCGTCCCCGACGCTCCTCGCTCTGCCGTTAACCCCTTCCCCACTGTCCCCCTCACCCCCCTCGTTAACCCCTTCCCCACTGTCCCCCTCACCCCCCTCGTTAACCCCTTCCCCACTGTCCCCCTCACCCCCCTCGTTAACCCCTTCCCCACTGTCCCCCTCACCCCCCTCGTTAACCCCTTCCCCACTGTCCCCCTCACCCCCCTCGTTAACCCCTTCCCCACTGTCCCCCTCACCCCCCTCGTTAACCCCTTCCCCACTGTCCCCCTCACCCCCCTCGTTAACCCCTTCCCCACTGTCCCCCTCACCCCCCTCGTTAACCCCTTCCCCACTGTCCCCCTCACCCCCCTCGTTAACCCCTTCCCCACTGTCCCCCTCACCCCCCTCGTTAACCCCTTCCCGACTGTCCCCCCTCACTCCCCTCGTTAACCCCTTCCCGACTGTCCCCCCTCACTCCCCTCGTTAACCCCTTCCCGACTGTTCCCCCCTCGTTAACCCCTTCCCGACTGTTCCCCCCTCGTTAACCCCTTCCCGACTGTCCCCCCTCACTCCCCTCGTTAACCCCTTCCCGACTGTCCCGCTCACAACCCCGTTAACCCGTCCCGTCACCCACGTTAACCCCTTCCCCGCCGTCCCCCCACATACCCCGCTAAAGCCCTTCCCCGCCGTTCCCACAGACCCCCATTAGCCCATTCCCCGCTGCCCCCTCACAACCCCGTTAACCTCTTCTGCCGCTGTCCTACCATAAACTCTTTCCCCGCTGTCCCCCCATCCATCGTTAACCCCTTCCGTGCCATCCACTCAGACCCCCGTTAACCCCTTACCCGCTGACCCTTCATTTGACCATTAACACCCTCCCCGCCGCCCTCCACTCCCGCATTAACCCCTTCCCCGCCGCCCTCCTCCCTCGGTCCCTCCCTCACACCCCACCTCCTGCGCCCAGTCCCGGCCGCGGCTCCTCCTCGGCCTCAGCGCCGCCGCCGCCGCTGCTGCCCCGCCGCCTGCGTCCTCTCCCGCCTCATGGAGCCCTGGGCCCGGGCGAGGCTCCGCGGGGGAGCGGGGAGCGGGCGGCGCGGCGCGAGGCCTCCGCGATGCCGGCGCCTCCTCCCCGCCCGTGAGGTAAGGAGGGAAGAGGGGCATGGTCCGCCCGCCTCCCGTCGGCCCACGCGACCATAGAGACGAGGGGGAGTGGGCGCTCTGGCCCGCTAACAGCCATAGAGACGCGCCACTTCCGCTCTCCGCCGGAGGGCGCGCGGGGGCCGGGCTCCCGGCCTACGTCACGTGACGCGCCGCACGTGCCAGGACAAACAAAGCGCCGGGGGCTCCCCCGCCCGCCCGCCCGCGCGGGGCCGGGGTTGGGGGGGGACACGGTCACGTGGCGGGGCTGCCGCGCCGCCATTGGCCAACGGGTTCCAGGGGCGGGGCGCGCGCCCAGACGGGGCCATTGCGGCAAGAGGAGGGCGGCGGGAGCCGTGCGCGCTCCCGCAGCGCCTGCGATGGCGCGCGGCCGGCCGGGCCCGCGGCGCTGGGGGCGCGCAGAGGCGCTGCGTTGAGGAAGGCGTGTGGGATCATCGAGCTCAGCCGCGCCTGGCTGCTGGTGAACCAGAGCCCTGAGGAACTCCTCTGCCCGTCTGTGAAATCCCTCCAGGGAGGGAGACTCCACCCCTGCCCTGGGCCGCCTCTGCAGCCTCACCACGCTTCCACTAAAGAAAGTTTTTACCAATATCCGATCTGTCTCTCTCTTGGCACAACTTGAGGCCGTTTCCTCTCATCCTATGACTTGTTACTTGAGAGAAGAGAGCAGCACTCGCCACAAACTCCTCTCAGGGAGCTGCAGAGAGCAATGAAGTCTCCCCTCAGCCTTCCCTTCTCCAAGCTAAACAGTCCCAGGTCCCTCAGCCACACCCAGACCCTGGGCTCCAGCCCCTTCGCCAGCTCCGTTCCCTTCTCCGGACACTCTCTAGCCCCCAATGTCCGTCTTGCACTGAGGGGCCCAAAACTGAACTCAGGATTTGAAGTGTGGCCTCATCAGTGCTGAGTCCAGAGGCACAATCACTTCCCTGCTCCTGCTGGCCACGCTATGGCTGATCTAAGCCAGGATGTTGGCCTTTTTCACCACCTGGGCCACTGCTGGCACACGTTCAGCCACTGTCGACGAGCACCCCCAGGGTCCTTCTCTGCCAGAAAGCTTTCCAGCCACTCTTCCCCAAGCCCGTAATGCTGTGACAAGAAGTAGTTACTATTGTAAAAACTGGAATATTTTTATTTAAGCTAAAGTAGAATTAGTTTTCTGTAGAATTAGTTTTCCTTAGAATCAGTTTTCTAACCAACTTCAGTTGAGTTCCATCTGTATTTTTTGAAAGTTTGACAGAACCTTCCTCTGACAGCATGTTTTTCTTATAGCATGGCTTTTAAAATAGTTTTTCCCAGACAATATTAAAAGAAAAATGATAACGGCTTGTGTTAAGTGTGGTATGTGCTGAGCAGATGTGTCTCCCTCTGTTTGAAGTATTTCCCTATCTAAAATACAAGGTCACACAGAGAACTGGCTCCAAAATTCAAATTAGCGGAGATCTGGCTGTTGTGAAGTTCATAATGAAATTAAAATCAGTCTTTGGAAGGTAATAGAATATACATAAGATTTCTGGGAAAATTTATACACATGCATGCACATGGGAAACGTATTCTGTCCCAGCTCTTGTCTCATTGATTGATGGGAATCATTCCCTCATGCGTCCAGTGCTGAAGTAAAGGATGCTGCTTTCTAAAACTCCACAACAAGCCTTATAGAGTTCTTTTTCCCACATTTTCAATATCAGTAGTAGCCCCTCTGGGGCAGGGGTGGCCTCAGGCTGGCCGCAGTGGGGGCAGTTTGACAGGAGCAGCTCCCAGTGAGTCCTGGCCCAGCACTGGTGTCGCTGTGGTTTTCACCTGCAAAGACTGAGGTAAAAATAGCCCTGGCCACCAAGATGTGAACTGCGTTTCTGGCTGGAAATACAGTGTGGGTGGCTCTTTCTCCTACAGAACCTCCATGGTGTCCGCAGCACTGGAATCGCCACCGTTGGGAGGCTATGGAACAGCACAATTCTTCCAGTTGAGTGCCTCGAACACCAGCTTAGGAAAGCTAAGGTTACTACAGAAATTTTACCCAAGAATCAGATGAGTATAGCCCCGCAGAAATTAAAACTTTGCTCTTAATCCTTTCAAGCGTTGCAATGGAGCCGCAGTGCTCAATCCTGCTGTCTCTTCCCTGAAAGAATCATAGAATGGTTTGTTCCCCCTCTTCCTGTCCCTGCACTCCCTGATCAAGAGCCCCTCCCCAGCTTTCCTGTAGCCCCTTCAGACACTGGAAGGCTGCTCTAAGGTCTCCCTGGAGCCTTCTCTTCTCCAGGCTAAACAAGCCCAACTCTCTGCCTGTCTTCATAGCAGAGATGCTCCAGCCCTTGGACCATCTCCATGGCCTCCTCTGAACCCACTCCAACAGATCCATGTTCTTCCTGTGCTGAGCATTCCAGAGCTGGACACAGGATTCCAGGTGAGGTCTCACAAGAGTGGAGCAGGTTGGCTTTCTGGGCTGTGAGCACACATTCCCAGCTCATGTTGAGTTTCTTATCCACCAGCACCCAAGTCCTTCTCTTCCGGGCTGCTCTCAATTTGTTCTCCACCCAGCCTGTAATTTCACGTCACCCTGTTGAACTTCATGAGGTTTGCACAGCCCCTCTAGCCTGTCGAGGTCCCTCTGGATGGCATCCCTTCCATCCAGTGTATTGACCACACCACACAGCTTGGTGTCATTGGCAAACTTGCTGAGGGTGCCCTCAATCCCACTGTCCATGTCTATCCCTACCTCACCCTTTCCTGGCAATACCTTGGATTTCACCCAAAAGCCCTTTGCCAGTGATGCAAAACAAGGTCTCAACCCTAAAGGCCACTTGGTAACAGTGAGCAAGCTTCCTGCAGTCTGTACTAATAATGCAGTTCCAGGGATTTATTACTGTGACAATGTCAAACACTCGAAAGGTTGCACGTGTTCTGTTCCCGAAATACAAGAAATTTGAATCCCACCTTTTCATGTCTTACCTCTTGCATTTTAACTTGCACTGTGCCAGTCTCCTGCATTTCAAAATACATGTGTATACACACCGTGGAATGGAAAACTGCAGGGACTTTGATACCAATTTTTTTTTTTCTAATGAAGAAAATCAGCAGTTTTCTTAACTTTCCTACTACCAAAGCTACACTATCATCATACTAGAATTGTATTTTACAAGGGAAGTGTTTTTGTTTTAAAAAGTTAAATCAAGCTAATATGAAAATGAGACAGCTATCAAGTTTGGTTTTTTGCATGTTACAGCACCAGAACAGCATGAATACAAACATTCTACTCACTCCTCCAGTTACAAAATTAGAATTAAGGAATTAAATACCTTTTTTTTCTAATCTGACATCTGAACGAACTCAGTTCTGAATAAAGTCAAGGTAATGGCCCTATGACCAGATGAGACAAAAAAAAATAAAATAGTATTCTTAAAACAGAATTAGTTCATGAAATCAAAGCCTCCTGCTGAGGAAACTAAAAATGAATTGATTTGACAACTTCCTAAAAAATTAAGGTTAAATGCATATGTGCCTGCGGGGCAACACATATTGCATCTTTAGGAATAGAAACATGAATGACGTTATCCTTCCCTGTTCAGCACAGGAGGCTGAATACTTTCCGACAATCCTTTTTTCGTCAACGAAAGGCTTCTTTCACAGCTTTAACTTGTTTTTGAGCTCACAGGTTGAACAGTTTCAGTAGTATAAAGGCATACAAACTGCTCACATACAAAAACCTCCAAGTCCTTTATTAATGTTTTCAGGATTTATGTGGTACATACAATTAACATTACACCAGCTACGGGAAGCCCTCTGTTGCAAGAGGTACTTCAAAACAAATATCCCAGAGCACCAACATAGATACGCGCACACAAACACTACAAAACCACTTTGAAATGATTCCCCTCATACTTTTTTCCTTCTTTTGTTTTTTCCTCACTTGACAGCTAAGACTTCTGCACCATTGGAGATTCTGAACGTGGCAGATCTCCTAGTGCAGTGGCACTGGGTTAAGAAGGCTATGTCAAGACACTGGAAGGTCAGAAGAACAAGAACCAAATGGGGTACTGAAAGAAGTGTCATTTTCACTGCTTTGAAGCATGGCTGCTGCCTGGGTCAATCCCTGTATGTCAGCTTCCCAGTGTCCCTGCAGAGCCTCCTGCATTACAGGTGTGCACGCACCTCGTGTTCCTTGATCCCTACCCTGCAGGAGGAGGAGCGAGCGCACTGCCCACCACACACGGCATCGCTAGTTCCATTGCTAGTAGGCACTGACATATCAGGGGGGTTAAACAAATGGGGTTGGAAAGACTTGAAAAAGGGATGAGCCTGAGAGAATGTTCATTATGACAGATCAGTGACAATCCCTTCAGGTCACCGGGCTTCGCATGTCCATCTGTTGCCATCTGCTCCCTAAACTCATCCTTTTTATTCAGATGCTCTGCTTAAAAAGAAATGCAAACTACAAAAAGGTTCAATTCCATTCTGTACACATTCTCCATTTCCAGAGTCATTATTGTTCTGGCTTTATGCCTTCTCCTTTCGCTTTAATTTGGATACTTTCTTTACAGTTCCATTCTTGTTTAGAAGCTTCAGAACACGATCCTTGTGATCCAAGACCTTTAGCATGGAGTCTCGAGCCTCATTGATTTGATCCATCACAAGCTTACACCTCTGCATATTCCCCTGAAATGAAACACCTGTCATTACTAGCAGAACCTCTAATCCACGGCTGTCAAACCTCTGGCTCCCACTGCTCTCCTGCTCCTGCAGCGTAACGCGCGTCACTCGCTGCACTCGTGCCCAGCGCTGCCAGGAGCGCAGGGACAAGGAGCTCGGTGCTGCCAACGGGGAGAAACAAGGTGCAGAGCTGGATAAAACAAGGTGGAGGGATGGATTCTGCCCATGAATTTGACACCCTTGCTCTAGCCTAAGCAATCCCTGTACCTTTTCCTAATGCCACTCATTAACTGGTGGCACTGGAAACACAGGAATTTTACCTGTGTGAGTTCATTAAGCCAGGTTTAGCTCTTACTAACCACAGTAGGATTTCCGTAGTTATGGGCAAGCAGTTCTGTGGGGCTGGGAGGGCAGAGGACCCTACCTGTATCAGCTCATTGATTCGATGCAAGTCATCATCAGTCGCTGCCTTTTTCTTGGGAATGAGTCCCTCCTGCAGGGCAGTCAGTCTCTCATACACATCGTGCTCCAGGTCCGTCTAAAAGACATGAGCCCTTCATGAGCAGGTTTGCCTCTGGGACAGAAAGCGTTCGCCCGCATTAAAAAAGCTCCACAGAGATGATAACCTGTTCCCCTCTCGGCTGCTCATGTCAGTAATTCAGAAGGTGAAGTCTCTGATGTGGAGTGTGGCACTATCAGTCTTACTGACATCCTATGTACAGGATTGCTCCACTTCTGCACAAACATGGATCCTGACCAGAACTGCTTCCCCTATTTCGCACAATACTATTCCAGGAATGCAGAGGTTTTGGGGAGTTTGGTGCTAGAATGCAGAGCACCTACCTCACCCCCAACCTGAAACAGAAGCATCCAGGAATGTGGATCAGTGCTGCCTCCTCAGATCAGCCGCACCATCCCAAACGGACGCTTCTTCAGACCTGTGCATCGGCAGGAGGGAGTTGCCAAATTTGATCATCTGTACAAAATACATCAGCTCTTATGTCTGGATCAAAACCAACACTCTGTTTTCAAGCCACTTACGCCACATTCCTGAGAAAGGGGAAAGCACGTCCCGCTCCCTTTGGGCACTACACACCAGCTCCTTTATGGTATCCCAGTGCTAGATGACCATGTACTGAGTTTGTAAAAACATCCTCCTGTCTCACAGAACTCCATGGACCCCGCGTCGTAGGGAGCTGGCGAGCCCCGTTCACCTACCAGCTGCAGTAGCTGTGCTGCACAGAGATGCACCTTCCACCCTTGTGCCCGGCAGGATACACCCTTCTGATTGGCAATCTCCTGTAGCATCGCCTTCTTCTCTTCTGTCACCAGGAAAGACAAAGAGATGTTATTCAAATCACAGGAGTTCACCAGGTCTCTCTTCTCAAACACAAACGTTGACCCGCATTCTGCTCTCTGTACACCCCAAGAAACGAGGATGAGCAACATTTTGATTCAGACAGGTAAAGCTACCCATCTGCTGTGGATCAGACTGCTGCTCTCACCCATTAACAGGTTATCAGTATTTCCAGAAAAGTTCTATTCTATTCCATTTTTTCCCTCCTTTAACAAATATAGTGCTCCATGATTCAAACATCCTGCATGAAAATCGAGGTCCATCCTTTACCACTGAAATACCAACCTACCCCCTTCTTCATTATTTACACAGCTGTGAAAGAAAAAGCTGCCTTAAAACCCAAATTGCCTTAAAATGCTAAGATATTAGCTAAAAAGCCTAAAAAAGTGTCTGTTTTCTGTTGTCCTCATATTAGGAAAAAATCCTCTTTAAAAGCCCTTCTGTTGGTTGACGACTTATGCTAAACCTAGAATGTCTTCGATTGAACTGGCAAGTTTGTTAGGTGGTAAGAAAATCTCAAAACCAAAATGCAGCACATCATCACAGCATGTCACTGCTTTAAAGATTACATTCTTCACTAAGTTTCTGTAACTGTACATGAACAGATTATTCCATAACCATACAGTTTTTTTCCTTTTACAAAACTATAGCTAATTTACGTAGTACCTGTCCCTTCTTTACTCCTTTATCTTGAGAGCAGAAGACAACACCTTACTAATGAAAACCATTAGGTCACTTGGTCAACTTTTGTTTTCCAATTTTTGTGGGATTGCTTATCAACACTAGCTCGCTGACAATGCTCTCAAGACAGTCTCAGCAGGGATGCTGAAGCTGTTCATCCCAGGTGAAGGAAGCTGACCTGCTACAAGAAGCTGACTGACCTTTGACCCGGACATCACTGTATCTCTGGAAGTGGTGGTAAGCAGCTTTCCAAGGATTGCGATAATGACGGAGCAGCGTGATAGGTGGCCTTGGACGCACAGGAACATATCTCACACCTTCCTCATCTGGAAAAGGAGCCAGGGAGAACCCTATTATTAACTAGGTGAAAGCAGGAGATCAGCATGACACAATAGCCCCAGTAGAAGATGAGCGAGTATCACATCATACAGAATCACAGAATTGTTTAGGTTGAAAAAGACCACCTTTAAGATCATCAAGTCCAACTGTAAATCATCCAAAATGATACTCTCTGTATTGAGAAAGATCATTTTCCCTCAACACTGGTATACAGAAAGTGCTGAGAATAGATACTTGGATTCCGTATTATTTATATTTAGGAACGAGGAGAATGGGAGAGCATCTTCTGAGAAGCAAACAGAAGAGAAAATACAGACACTGGAATAGAAAAGAGACAGAGATGACTTTACCTATATATTCCTTTGGAGGAGACTTGCGCTTCTCTGCCTTCACCAGCAAACTTTTGGCAGTGGATTTCTCATCGTCAGTGCTGTTAGTTTCCATCATGTCCCCCTCCTCCGTGGAGATGACGTGCTGCTGCTTGCGGGGCTTCTTCCTTGGAGAGGCACCAGGCGGCAAATCACTCGGAGGCATTGAAAGGTTGTTGGCCAGCAATGCCAGAGACGGAGATACGGTACTCGTAGTCAAAGGAGGGACTGCTGAGAGGAAGGAGAGAGGAAAAAAGAGCCCAAACCATCAACAGCCTGAAGGTAATATACTGACACTGTCTGAACTCTACCTTCAACAGCAGTTCCTGTTTCAGAGCAGTATGAAGAGTATGAGCACTTCAGTTCCATATGTGTAGAAGGCCAGATATTACGCCAGCAGCAATTGGTAGGACAAGCCTATATGCTAAGGTCTTTACTGTCTCATATGCAAAGGCAATAAAAAATGAGAGTGGAGACAACTGTGCTTCAGTTCCTTTGTATTTGAAGCTTATATTAGCTTAATGCTACAAAAAGGAATCCATGCCAACATCTGCCCTGTGTTACTGTAAAAAAAGACACCTTTGTAGGCAGGTCAGTCAACAGCAGGCAGATCCCTTCCCTCTGGTAACACACGTAGACAGCCACATGCAATCAGATGAGGACTGCAGTACTCTCCTTCCTACAGTGCTGTCAGCAGGCTACTGCACCCACCAAGGCGCCTCCAGGTGCGCAGCAGAGCAGCAGGAAGCTAGAGGGAACACTGTGGCATCCAGAGGGAAAAGCTCAATCAGCTGTGACAAAGACCGAAGCAAGAAGTTTCTGGGATGGGATCTCTTGACAATTTCGCATACCCACAGCTGCCAGTAGAGACAAAAGAACCATGAAGGCCTTAATGCTGTCTGCCTGTGCTCCAGAGACTTCTGTAGCAAGAAGCTCCTGCCACCACAAAGGTATAAGGAACACGATGAAGCCAACAGCTAAACCAGAAATCCAATACTCTGGAACATGGGATGCATTTGTATCAGTTTGCCACTGTACAGTGCCTGACCTGAGATCATAAGGATCTGAATTGTACGCTGATGGCAACGACAGCCAGACTAGGTAACTGAAGCAATATACTGAACACTTTAAGAAGTTCTAGAGACTATAACAAGTTCCACAGACTATAACAAGTTCTAGAGACAATGCCCATGAATGACAGGAAGGCCTTGTGAAGTCCTGCTGTGGTTACTAACTCTTCACATACAAGAAACACCCTTGGACCTGAACAGTAGGATTTGTCAGAAAACTGAAATGAACTGAGCTGATCCATAACACATTGGTCCTGCTGGTATGTGTGTGCATTTTAAGCCAGGAATCCACATAGAGCCTTTGCAGCTGGATCATTTGAACACGAACAAAACAGCCACAGTAACAAATGATTTCATATGGGAGATTAGGAAGAAGGCAAAGAACAACTCTATCAGTAACAAGGCATAAAGGAACCCCTTGACTGGTGTTCTGTGCTACCACAAAAGAGCTGTGATTTCATTTTCAGGATGGAAGTGTTGAAAACGTAATTGCTCCACAAAAGAAGCAACCTGATGAACAACCACCTACCAGATACTGGTCGCATTATGTCCACAGGCTCCATTTCCTCTTTGATTTTTATCTCTGGCACGGCAGGACCCAGCACGGCCGGCAGGGAACCGCTCATGGTTGACGGAGGAGCGGATGCTGCCACAATTGTGGTAGAAGTTGGTGGAGCGGCTGGGACAGCTCCTGGAATGGTGGACAGTGCTGCTGCAGCCTGCGAGGTGGGACTGGCTGCTGCAATGATGGCTGGAATGGCAGAGGGGGGTTGCTGGGAGGTCGGGGGGATCGCAATGGAGGGCTGCTCGCCGCCTTGGTTTGACACTGTCTCCATGGACACAGGGACAGGAGTGGCCATGGACACATGGATTTCAGGTTTTGGCTTGGCACTGTAACGTAAAGGAAAGCAAAACAAACTGAAGTTAACTGTGGCTCAGTCATGACCACCTGCACCAAGTGAACAGGGGGGAGAGGGGAGGGGGAGAGGGGAGGAGGAGGAAGACGGGGAGGGGGAGAGGGGAGGAAGAGGAAGACCGGCGGGGGGGGCAGGGAAGGGAAGGGAGGAAGACCTGGACAGGGGGAACTCAAATCAAACAAACATAATGCAATGACTTTAGCCCAGCTGTTTTTTGCCTGAAGCCTTACCCAGCAGGCCTTGGCGATCCGGACGTGCTCCGCATCGTGCTCTCAACGCGTGTGCCAGCTACTTCAGGTGGCTGAGGTGGAATTAAGCTCTTCCGCACTGCCAGCCTGTAACAGACGGCGCCAAGATGCAAAGGCAAATACATCCAAGAGCAAAGGTATCGGTGCTCTCTTGCCCAGCCCAGGACAGGAGTTACAGCTGTATCATCACATTCTTGCCTTCAGTTTTACTTACCTGCTACAGAAAGAGTCTCATTGTACTTTTCACATTAGAGTTAAGTCTTAAATAAGATGAAAGATCCGTTGCTCTAGCCTAGTCTCACCACCATTTAGCACTTCCCTAGGAGGGCCAGCTTTACTTTCATCTTACTGAGACCGCCAGCCTCCAACAGCAGATAAACAGAGGCCTGGTCTGGCCATGCCACTGTCCTCCACTGCTCTTTCAAGACTGAGTGAAGCATCTGGAACTAAACGGTGTTCAGACAAGCACCTGCCTCATTTATTTGGATTTGAATGTCAAAGCCTGACTCCATCACCTCAAGCCCTGAATGTGGATGCCACGCAGCACAGGGCTGAACACATAAGAGTATTCTAGAGACCACCCGGTCTCCTGTGGGGCTGGAAGTCCAATTGTTCTCCAAAATAATCAACCTCTGAAATGGAAACATTCCTTAGTGACCTACCTCTGCTTCTTTAATTTCTGTTTCAGTTTTACAGCCTGCAGCTTCTCTACCTTAAAAAAGGTTTCCACCCAAATAAAATAATATGCACATAAAATATTTTATAAAAAACCAATATGCAAATAAAACAATAAAACACATCAGTTCCAAATGTTTCCAGTCATTAGGAAAGAAGAAATGCACTGTTAATTCTAAAGCTCTCTATTGCCTCTATTCTGGCATTTAAAATTCAACAAACATGAAGTATTTTAAGAGTTTTAGTTACTCCCCCTTTTTCTTAATCAGATTTCACTAATCCTATCCTTTCTACTGATCCACATATTCTTTCAAGAAAAGCACTGAGGACAAAGCACAGAAATTCTAATTTTAGTAGATTATGAAGTCTTTGTTTTTAATTACACTAAGCAAGAAAGCCTCTAACCTCCCTCAAGATGCCACTTTAAGAGCTAGGAGACAAATGGTCCTTCTTCTAACTTTATTAATGACAGTAAGAGAAAACCCTACTCTACCCCAGGGCACAAAAAGAAGTGTTTCACAGATCAGCAGGTCACTCACAACCACTGCTGACTGAATAACCTGGGAGAACCTTTTCTTATCTCCTCTGCAATGATTCAGTTTAGCCACCCTAGGCTGCACAGAAGCGTCATTCACACATCATCTTCAGTTCTACTCACCCATCCGTGGTTGGCTTCTTCCGGAGGATGCTCGGGCGCGGGGAAGAGCCCTGGGCTGGTGCACTGGCACTCTGGCTATGGGTTTGCACGACAGTAGTTGCTGCAGAAGCTGTGTTGAATGTGTTACTAATAGGATTGGCTACAATGGTGGCTCCATCTGCCAGGACTACTGCTGGGAAAGATGGACATCGACACAGAAGAGAAAATAGATACAGAGAGGAGACAGCAGCAGTTACTTAAGGATATTTGATGTCAAGGCAGATGTTTGCAGAGCACGTGTTGTCCATGCTCCCTCAGCTCCCTCCATCTTTAACTGCAGGGCTTTCAGACTGCTTTTTGTAAGCAATACCTTTGTAACAGGCAACCTGATCACTGAGCCTTCTGTAGAGAAGGTGGAAACTACCTCCTGCTTAACAACTGCTGCTAAGGAAATAACAGAAAACACAGAAATTGCTAGGAATATCACTAACACAACTGGTCAACAGAAAAACACTCCCAGTGGAGTCCTTGTGGCAATGAATGCCACTTGTAAGCAAGCACCATCATATGTGCTTATATTCTGACCGCCTGCCAAAGCCTGTCTGGCCAACTACCTGATGCAGCAATTAGATGGTCAGGAAGTCACCGTGCAGCTTTGCAACAGCATAGTCTCCTGGCTGCCATATCCCACGTCTTCATTAAGTTGCTGGGGTTTTATCAGACCAGTCACTTTTAATGAAATTTGGTTTCTGTCACAGTCCAGAATCAGATTACCAACTGCTGAAGGTAACTGGCCATATTTTAATTGCTACTGTGACCTAACGTGTAGCTGGAACATTTTGGAGAACATCATTTATTTGTAAATGACTCTTCCCACAAGGCCTTACTGAAGGCAACTGTTTAAGCTCAGGCATTAGTCCAACCCATTCAAAGGTACTCAAATTCGCCACTTGCTACGCTTAAAGAAATAAATCAAGAAACATGTAAAAATACTTGCTGGGAGAATATGAGATGAATGTATTTAATGTCCACTACTGGACCAGAAAGACTACACGAAGGTCACTGGTCAGAGTAAAAGGCAAAAATAAGCCAGTGTTGCATGATGAAAGGTGAGTGGCTCGGACTAAGTCCAACACAGGGACTTTACCTGAGGTCTTGGCATCGGCTGGCGGCTGCTGAGTACCGATCGGCGCTGGCTGCAGTCCTTGTGTCCCAATTGGCGCAGCAGGGTGGAGTCCTTGAGTCCCAATGGGCGCTGGCTGAATGCCCTGGGCACCAATTGGCGCTGACTGAATGCCCTGGGCACCAATGGGAGCCGGCTGGATGCCCTGGATGTGACGGGCGTGAGAGGCATCTACAGTCATCAGCTGCATGGGATTCAGATGGACAGTGGAGGCCACGCCGACGCCGGTCTGAGCTGTGATGGCAGAGTTGGGTGCCTGGGCTGAAACTGGGAGCAGCAACACAGAACGTCACCTCGGTTTCCCCAGCACCTCTTACTCAAGTATTTACTTTTGAAGACTACCAATCTGCCAGCCTCCTTGGAGCAGGAGTATATTTTGGAGTGAGGAGGCCAGATTGCCTGCCAAAAGCCTGAAACATCACTGTTTACTGCCATTTATTTTCTATTTCAAATTGCAACAACAGAGAAAAGTTCAAGTTTAATCCTAACATTAAAGTTGGACTCTAATTAGATTTCTGTATCCAGCTTCCAGTTTCAGAAATCACATGCTATTTTTGCTCACTGTCTTATTTTACAAAGCCTGATGTGCCAACACGTGACATTTTCCCTGCTTAGAAAAAAAATAATTAGCATAAATCAGTAGCCTAAGCCATTTTTTTTTCAAAAGACAGTCTTTCCACAGAGCTTATCATTGCATCAATTAAAAAACTCTAAACCTTTGTCCATACAAAAGCAAGCAAAACAGAAACTCAGGCATAAATACCTTAAAACAGGGCTGACTTCCCTATCCATTTTCCCCAACCACATAAACATAAAACAAGTGTTCCTTAGCACAAGTGGACAAACTGTTCTGAAATGGAGTACAGTCTCAACTGGCTCAGAATAGGGCTTGCAGTTACAGGCTGAACTCCACAGCTCAAATGAACACAAGACCTTTTTGTGGTACAACAACATTCCCAATGAAGCACTTATTCCAAGAAGTTAAATTCCTTTATTTGAACTGTGGTTCTGTTTTTCCAGATCCACTATCCCACGTATGACATTTAATAAAGCTCTCAGATTCCCTGCATCTCAGATTCCTGGATCTCCAGATTTCCAGTCTTTACAGGACAGAATCACAATTTCTGCAGCCACACACAGAATGCAAGTGTGAACTCGCCAACAAAGCCTTTGCCAATGGACAGCCCTCTCAGCACAGTACAAGCTGGTTTTGTCATTGTCACAGGATTTCAATCAAGTTCTTGTGCTGATAAGACATTCAACACAGCTGTCAAAATCCTCAAATCTGGCTCCAGGTCCCTGAAAACAGCTTCTGGGACCAAAGGATGGCACATCAAGTCTCTTAGTAGAACACCTTATGTGAGGCACTCTTGCTGCAGAAATTTCTATTCAAGAAAACCCTTTAGAGAGACTACAAAACCAAAGATCAGCTTTTGGGGAGCCAAAGTCAACATTTTTCCTCAAAGTTCCGTGTTAACACTCCTTATCTCAGTGAACTGGTAAAAAGTCTGCTCTGCACCTGTGCTCTCAGGTGGCTGGGCTCCACAGAGTGCACGTCCCTCCTGACAAACTGAATTCTCTGAATTGTCACCAGTTACTGCCATGAGCAGTACCTTCAACTGATACTTCAAGTTATTTTAAGAAGCAAAATGTCCCTCTCAATGAGCTCCTGCTGAAAAACCTACTTCTGCTTTGTAAAAAACTAGCCCTAGGCGACCTCACCCCAACCTGCTACCACACCTGGAGCTCCTAACAGCCTGTGTGATGTTCTACCAGGGGCTCTGTAACACCTCCTTGACCACCTGTCCCTTCTGTGAGTACTTTAATGATCCTGAAGCCCACCCCAAACCTTCACAGGGCTTATAGTCAGGACTTGCAGCTTTTCACTGGAATTTCAGTGACTGTAAGAGCAGGCCCTGGTAACTTGGCAATTCTCTGTGGATACTTTGCCATCCAGCAAACGGGCTTTGCCACCTCCAAGTCCTTCCAAATTCCCTCTACTGCTGCCACCACACACAGATATTACATGAAAATCCAAACCATGCATATTCCTACAGTCTGAGTTGTGGAAACGACCATGTTAGAGGAAACAGTCCTAACCCCCCAGTAAGGTACAAGTGCTACAAATGCCATCAGAGAATGACACACGTTTGGGTTGGTTACGTGGCCTCATGCTGCACATCATCTTTGGTTCAAACACGTTAACTACTCCGTTCTTTTGAACAGAACACGAATGGGGAAGTGTGCAATGCAGCTAATTTTTTTTCGATTTGTGGTTCAGGTTTCTCTCTCAAACTGCACACTGATGCATGAAAAGATTAAGATGGGCTTGTCAGAACACCAGGGAGTGAACATACAATGAGCTGCTTCAGTTTGGAGAAGCTGAACTGTTCTCATTTGTGGAATCAATAACTTCTACTTATAGAGATGCAAACGACTGACTACCAAATGTGCAACTCCTCAGAAAATTAGCTATATTTAGCAGGCCTCTGAAGCAGTTCAGTGCCCCTTACCTGTGAGCTTTCTCTCACCCACAAGTCATCACAGACTGTGTGTGACAAACTGCCAAGAGTCAAGTGCAAAAGCCTCTTGGCTTCTCCCACCACTGAAGCTCACACACCAGTTAGTGACTAAAGAGAGCACAAAGCCAGGTGGCCCCAGAGCCTCTCACCTGGGTACTGGCGAATGGTGGACACTGAGCTGGTGATGGGTGTGTAGGTGTGCGCAGTCAAAGGGTAGGCAGAAGGTGGGTATGTTGGCAAGAAATACTGGAACTGGACAGGCACCGACTGCCTACAGGCATGAAAGAGAGTTAGTGTCTCACACAAATCTCAATAGCTCATCTCAACCCCTGCCCCTGGGCCATCCCCCAGGTTTGGTGATCTCAAGCATCATAAGCTACAAAGTATCTCAGCTATTACCATTAATTCAAAATTACCAAATCGTCCCCATTCCTATTTTACAAAATAAATGTATTTCCAGTATTTCAGAATCTAGAAGAGCATCCAGGCACTCAAAACCTTTCATACATCCTGTCATTCACAGAGCTGCTATTTCCTCACCTGTTGTCATTTCTGGTTTCCATTGCTACTGGGTTTGGAGACGCCCGGTGACTGGAGAGGGGTATGAGATTACTCCTCTCTGCTGTGTAATCAGACTGGATCCGGGGAGAAGTATGTGTGATCTGTTGAGGAACCACCTTAGCTGCATAAAAACAAACATGTAATCAGTTGACAGTCATAGGAAAAGCTGGAAGACACTACAAAGGCGAGATTAATTCTCCTGGCAAAAACCCCAAGACTACTCTCCCACCGTCCAAAACAAAAACCCACCCCATCTCCAGATGATTTTCTGCCCGTTCCTCAACAGGAAGAAACAAGAGACATGAAGCATTTTTCATCAATTTATACCAGAATAGGAAGACATTATAAATGCACATAAAAGTTCTGCTTAGTAACAGATTAAGTTACTCTAGCACTGAGATGAGATTCATCATCCCAATCCTTTCTGCTGGCAAGAACTTATTTATCCAAGCTTTCAAAAGAAAGATGTGACAGAGACCAAGGGAAATGAGATCAAGGCAGACAAGAGAGACAGGCAGAAACACCTATAAAAGCTTTACAAGATACATCAATGTATCAAGATACAACCTCACTCCTTGGAAATTTTTGGCAGGGAAAGATATTACAAGATGTCAAAGAAGAAGGAGGAGACCATCAGAAAAACCAAAAAGGAAACTTACGTCGTTCTGCAGGAAATGCAGATTCCAAATGTTGGCAAAGAAGTTTCTCACCTTCACACCTTAGTGTTTTACCTCCAAAGGAGCATGCTAACCAAACTCAACTAGGCCACACCCAACACCTCAAGAAGCACGGAAAGAACTTGCAAAATCAACTATGAAAGCCTTATTCTATCACAAGGCAGTTACAGCTTCTAGTATACACAATGCAGGTTCTGAAATGCCAAACAGCTCAAGTACATTAATGAGCCATTTTATTACTTACTCCTCCTAGAACAGCTATTTCTTCCTGATATTAAGAAAGCTATGCCACAGTAGACCTGTTAATTGGTTTCTCCCGGCTTGAACTAATTTCCTTCCCCTCCTTGATCTGCTAATATGCACAAACACTACTTGTATAAACGGGAAACTGAAGCATCAGTTACACAGTTCTTAAAACTGAAATCACTCACCAACTGGGATGTTTGAGGTCGTGACAGCTGTAGCATGGGAAGAATGGGAGGGCATTGTCATGGTGACAATAGTGCTTGTAGGCGCTTGGGTGTGAGACACAGAACCTAAAGAAAACAAAAAAAAAACCATACAAGACCTTTCTACAGAGCCCAATCGCCCCAGTCTATCAATATCCAAATAAAGAGGCCAAAACGCCCAAGCCATACAACCTCCCCGAAGAAAACGGTAATTTCTCTCCCAAAATCTGCTCATACGCTTCCAAATGCAGTCTTTCTCACAAAGAAATCTTCAGAATTAATCAGGTCCCATCTTCAAGATGGAAAAACAACACAGCACAAAACAAAGTCCACACCCCACAGCAACATCAGGAATACTCACCAGCTGTGGTCGCTGAAGCAATCGTATTTGTTGCCAAAATAGGTGCCACTGTTGCTGCTGCCACTGGAGTACCAGTACTGAAAATGGTTTTCTATGAAAAGCAAAGCATAGCTTCAAGTTAAAAGACTAGCCCATGTAAAATACTTACTCAGTGTGGAATGACACTGCATTGACTGGGAAGTACACGCATTTCTAACTCAATACTAACTCTTTTTCCCAAACTTAACTTTAGGGCTCAAGACACGAACAAAAGAGCTGTCTCGAAGAAGCAAGAGGGGTTTTTTTCCCTATTGCAGCTCACCTGAGCCATGGTGTGGAGCTGTGGCTTCTGTGTTCCAATAGCTGGGTGAGAGGGCAGTGTAATCCGAGTAGCTGTATCCCGCGGCTGTGCGGGCCGCTGAATACTAATAGCTGCAGAAGGTGGGTGCTGCTGGATAGACAGGGTGGGCCGACTAGAGAGAAAGGAAAATAATCATGGAGATGATGTGGATACCAAACATGAAAGACAAGATGCAGGCACACACATCAGGCCTCGGTCTCTCTCTTTTTGAAAGCAGGACTGCCACCAAATATACAGTCAAGTTTTTTTTATCCTGCTTGAACTACGCTGTTCTGTCCTCACCTTTCAAAGTACCAACCTGCAGGGCAAACCTGGCAATAGCGCCTACAGGTTCATAAAAAAAAAAAAAGACCGTGTCACAGATGCTTCTCAACATTCATGTGTTATTTTATCCACTGTGCCTTCATAAAAAAGATGGGCTGAATTAGCCACAAGTCTGTAAAACAGAAACTCTGCCTTCCAGGAAGCAGATCACAATGGATTCACTAAGCTCGCTCTTTCTCAGAGCACAAAGCAACAGTTCACATTTATAGTATTTTTTCTGCACAGAACTAAAAGTATTTGCACTGTGCAAGCACTACTATTTTTTGTATTGTGTCATCCCACCTCTAGAGGATGACCAGCTCTGGATGGTTAATGTGCACGATGCCCCTCCCTGCAGCCTCCATACAGTTGGAGCACTGCAGATTCCAAAGTGCCTTTACCTGAGGGTTGACTCCGTAGCGTGTGCTGCTGTTGTAGTTATAACAGGGGACTGAGCTCTTGTGGCCGAAACAGTTGCCACCACAGCTGGAGGAATAGTGCTCGAAGTTGTCACGGGAGGACGAGACTATAAAAACCAGTCAAAATGAGACATGTTCAGAAGAGAAATCACACTGTTCAGAAAATAACTAGGAATTACTTGGTTAAAACTGGTTTTCCTACATCTTATCACTAAGTTTTGGCATTCCTTCTGAATTGATCTGAAAGCTCCTAAGGGAATCTGTCCTGTTTTTCAAAGCAGGTACGTCACAGGAAGTGAACATTAATGGATCCCTTGAAAGTCTTCAGGAAAAAAGCAAAGGTCAGATCCCTTCAGAATGAAAAGAAACCCTGATCCAAGTTCACTCAGTAAGCCAGACATTGGGATCCTAACGGAAGTCATCGAGTAAACACGTTTGTCCCAGCATTGAACACTCGTACGACTGAAGTGAGATGACAGCTACAACCTTCTTCTTCTATGTGTACATAAGTGAAGATGTACAGAAGCATATTCCAATGAGGGCTTTTTTAATTCTATGTCAATACATGTATTTAAGAATAAACCAATGCAAGCATACAGCACCACTTTTCAAACTTGAAAACTTGAGTATATCTGAACCCTCTACCCAGTTCCCAAACTGGTACCCAAGGAACAGAACTGGAAGATAGCTGGCAGTAGCCTCAGCCTGGTAAATATGCAGTTACAGGTTCTGTATTATGAGTCAGTGCCAGGAAGGATTTGGAGCTGGTGGTCAACGTTGCACAGCCTGGCTGCTACCTGCCTGGATTGGCTGGTGAATGATGTGCTGAACCGCTGGCTGAGCTGTAGCTGCATTTGGCAACTGGGAAGCTGGTCTCAGGACTGTCGTTACCTTCGAACTGGACATCACCGCAGCAGCTGCTGCACCTGGGAAACAAACCCCACAGGTTAAAACGCCGCATGCACAAGTGGCTCAGTTATGGTCACAGAGAGACTCTGGGGTTAGCTGGTTTGCATTTCAGTTTTAATGTATTCCATATGTACCTCAGTTCAGGTGACATTGATTTAAAGTAAATCTTCCAACAAATATGCATGAAGTTCACAGAAGTATGTGGGGACGGGTAGGTATTATTTTAAATTAATTTGCTTTATTACGTCTTATTTCTCTATGATAACATTATATTACAAATCCAGCCTTTTCCTATTACAAACTATGGAAGTCAGTAGAAATAAACCAGTTTGATTACTCGGTTAACGTGTAAATAGGTCACCCAACATCAAGAACAATCTTACTGCACCTGATGAAGTTCAGAAGAAAAATACGTGTAATAGAAGAAAACACAAAACAAAAACCACCTTTTAAACCTGCCATTTGATTGATTTGTCTACTGTTTGCTGTCTCCTGACCATAAGAAGTCATTGTAGAAGGCAAACAGCCTTGAAATCATTTGATCAACTAGACTGCATAGCATCTGTAGATGCCCTTAACTGAACTTATTACCTCAAAAGTTAATATTCAAGCTGAGAGAAAGAGAGCAGGAAGAAAAGAGAAAACAGGTACTAATTATCAATATTAAGTTTGTGGCAGCTGTCCCACATGAATCAAGTGAACAACACTACATTTAAGTCTGGCTACAAATAAAGTAAGTTGGACAGTCCTTCCTCCTGCTCTAGTAAAAGAAGCTTATGTCATCACTCATGTGAAGCAACCAAGTGAGCAACCAAGTAATATCTAATACGAAATAAAAACATAAATGGCACTTTGAATTCAGATCAGTTTGAAGTGGAAATATGGTCCTAACCCAGAAGCCCCAGAAAGTAAAGCTGCAGTCTGAAATCAGACACAATGTATTGAGCACAGCATTCGCAGTGAGGAGAACTTTATAGGTGGAAGCTCGACGTGTCACCTCTTAAGGAGGCACATCCAGCCTCTACCATACAGAGAGGCCTGTACCTCGGGGCAGGTGGGAAGCTCCAATGTGTAGTGGAGGCCCAGGAGCACTGCTTCTGATGATGGACATCTGCACATTGGTAGCCATGATATGGTGCAAGTTGCTAGGGTGTCCCTGTAGAGTTAAAGAAATAACAAAATCCAAAATAAACAAAACCACTTAATAACTACGCAGACAGGAAAGAGGTTTTGTAAAAATACTTGGTGAGCAAAGGTTCCACAAATTAAAAAGCGAGTGGAGAAGGAGGCATATGTTTCTACAGGGTAAAGTTAGAGCCTGCTGACACTGTAGGAGTGCAAGATGTAAACATTTCTGTATTTCACTGATCTATCTTCCCTGTTGGCTTGTGACTGACAGTCAGCCAGCAGTCACCCCAGTATCAGTCAGGTCCTTCTGCCATTTTAAGACAAAGATTCACACCAACTGTCCAACAAAGTCAAGAGAATAGTAGGAATCTAGAAAATGCTGCAACAAATTAATTACACTTTCTGGATGGACTTCCCAAGGATACTCATGAAGATAAAAATCCACTGAACCTGCACACCCTTAGCCAGCGGAACACAAATCCAACCAAAGGCACTTTACATCAAACCCCTCAGAGCTTTACTGATGATTGTTCTGGCAAACTGGTTTCAGATCACAAGGACTGGCTCTACAGTCAAAGACAGAGCGGAAAAAAATACTTACACCTCTCCTCCACTCAAATTGTGTCACTAGTTTATTAACAAGTATACATTGCAAAACCACGAACACTCATCAGTCTCTTCTGATCTGCTTCCAGGAGAGCTGCAGAACACTGCAGTGATTAATTCCTGCAGTTTGTCTACACTAGGCATTTCCAAGTGATAATGGAAGAGCAGGAGCTCTTAAGAAAGGTGTCAGCTGCACAGGAGCTTTTGGATAAGGCTCTGCTACTACAGCCTCACTACGTTGCACGAGTTGGATGACTACAGTAAACCAGTAGCTTTCCAAAGAGCTTGTGCTAGCTCAGTCTGAGGTTTAGTGTTTCAAGCAGAACTGATCCAACAGCCCGTGGCCACTGCCTCTCCCTTGCCTCTGGCTGCAAGAGCCCCCTCAGCTGTACCAATATTAGTATTGATCTGACCCTGCAGTGAGCTGGAATACAAAGGAAAAAAAACAAAACAACAGACCTGTTGCCCACTGATTGTTGCCACAGGAATTGTTGGAGCCTGTGGTATGTTGCTTTCCATGGTCACAGTAACTTGTCCAGGAACCTTTGTGGGAGCTGACAGAGTAGAGGGTGGAGCAGGAGCAATGGGCCGGCTGGGCATGGTGGGCTTCAAGGGAGGCTGCAGAAACACACAGACAGAAACGTTGGCAATTCCAAACGACAGCTCAATGCTGAAGCAGAAATAATTTGGGAGATTCAAAGCCAGAAGAGAAAGTCAGCTTTGTGCAAGGATAAGTATAGTTAAGTGTTTGGAGAGGAAGGATACGGGTCATTTCAGTGCTGGGCTTGGTTCTGTTTAACATCTTTGTCAATAATCTGGATTAAGGGATTGAGTGCATTCTCAACAAATTCGCAGAAGACACTAAGATGGGTGGAAGTGTTGATTTTTTTTGAAGGAAGGGAGGCTGTGCAGAGGGACCCGGACAAGCTGGGTCGATGGGCTGAGACCAACAGGATGAGGTTCAACAAGGCCAAGTGCTGGGTCCTGCCCTTGGGACACAACAACTCCATGCAGCGCTCCAGGCTTGGGCATGAGTGGCTGGAAAGCTGCCTGGCAGGGAACGACCTGAGCTGCTAGTTGACAGTGGCTGAACATAAGCCAGCAGTGTCCAAAGTGGCCGAACATAAGCCAGCAGTGTCCAAAGTGGCCGAACATAAGCCAGCAGTGTCCAAAGTGGCCGAACATAAGCCAGCAGTGTCCAAAGTGGCCAAACATAAGCCAGCAGTGTCCAAAGTGGCCAAACATAAGCCAGCAGTGTCCAAAGTGGCCAAACATAAGCCAGCAGTGTCCAAAGTGGCCGAACATAAGCCAGCAGTGTCCAAAGTGGCCGAACATAAGCCAGCAGTGTCCAAAGTGGCCGAACATAAGCCAGCAGTGTCCAAAGTGGCCGAACATAAGCCAGCAGTGTCCAAAGTGGCCAAACATAAGCCAGCAGTGTCCAAAGTGGCCAAACATAAGCCAGCAGTGTCCAAAGTGGCCAAACATAAGCCAGCAGTGTCCAAAGTGGCCAAACATAAGCCAGCAGTGTCCAAAGTGACCAAGAAGGCCAACAGCATCCTGGCTTGGATCAGCCATGGTGTGGCCAGCAGGAGCAGGGAAGTGACTGCAGCCCTGCACTTGGTGCTGATGAGGCCGCACCTTGAATCCTGGGTTCAGTTTTGGGCCCCTCAGTACAAGAAAGATACTGAGGGTCTGGAGCGCATCCAGAGAAGGGAACACAGCTGGGGAAGGGGCTGGAGCCCAGGGGTCCTGGGTATGGCTGAGGGACCTGGGGCTGTTTAGCCTGGAGAAGAGGCTGAGGGAAGACCTCATCATCTCTTCAGCTCCCAGAAAGGAGGCTGTGGTGAGGTGGGTGCTGATCTCTTCTGCCAAGATGAGAGGAAATATCCTCAAGTTGCACCATGGGAGGTTTAGATTGGATATTGGGAAAAATTTCTTGAGTGAAAGCATGGTGAGGCACTGGTAGAGGCTGCCCAGGGCAGGGGTGAAGTCTCCCTCCCTGAAGGGATTTAACAGACAGGTAGATGAGTTTCTCAGGGTTCTGGTTTAGCAGTGGACAGGTACGGCTGGACTTGATGATCTCAAAGGTATTTTTTAACCAAACAACTCTATGATTCTACAATTCAAAAGTGGGTAAGTTTTTGGTGTAATTCGCTTTTGGAAACACTCTTACTTATCACACAGACTGCATTTTTCCCTTACAAATAGAGTGATCCCCCTCATTACCTTCATGAGTCCGTCTGAAAAGGAAAGTGGCACAGCTGGAGTCAGATGCGCTGGAGGTGCTGTCACTGTCACTTGGGCACCAGACTGGACAGGGTGGTGCTGTGTCAGCATCTGAACCTGTGGGTATGGCCGGACCACCACTGGCTCCTGCTTTTCTTCCCGAGGCTGCATTGAGCTGCCGGGGCCAATGTGCTCTCTGGGAGCCACATCTGAGTCACGACTGGATTCGTCGCTCACTGAAAAAAAAGAAAAGGAAACACTGAGGAAAATGGCAAAAAGGTTAATGAGTTTGCACTGCCCACCCAGCAGGTGACTTCTGTAAAGCCTCTGACACAGACCCACACACATCCTTCTCTCTAAATTGGAAAGAGATGGATTTAATTGGTGGACTGTTGGGTGGATAAGGAACTGGTTGGATGGTCACAGCCATAGATCAGTGGTCAATGGCTCGATGTCCAGAGGGAGACCCGTGACAAGTGGTGTCCCTCAGGGAACACATACTGGACCTGTACTGTTAGATATTTTCACTGATGGTATTGACAGCAGGATAGAGTGCATCTTCAGCAAGTTTGCAGATGACACCAAGCTGAGTGGGGCAGTGGTCACACCAGAAGGACAGGATAGTCATTCAGAGGGACCTGGACAGGCTGGAGAAGTGAATCTGTGTGAACTTCATGAGGTTCAACAAGGCCAAATGCAAGGGTCGGGGCAGTCTGCAGTTTCAATACAGGATGGGGGATGACGTGGCTGAAAGCAGCCCTGTGAGAAGGACTTGTGGTGCTGCTGGATGAGAAGCTCCACAGGAGCCAGCAATGTGCACTCGCAGCCCAGAAGGCCAAATTTGTCCTGGCTGCATCAAAAGCAGCATTGCCAGCAGGGCCAGGGAGGGGATTCTGCCGCTCTGCTCTGCTCCTGTGAGACCTCACCTGGAGTCCTGTGCCCACTTCTGGAATCCCCAACATAAAAAGTTTATGGAACTGTTGGAATGGGTCCAGAGGATGCTACGATGATCTGAGGCTGAAGCATCTCTGCTATGAGGACAGGCTGAGAGAGTTGAGTTTGTTCAGCCTGGAGAAGGCTCCAGGGGGACCTTATTGTGGCCTTCCCGTACTGAAAAGGGCTACAGCAAAGCTGGGAAGGCACTTTTTACAAGGGCCTGTAGTGACAGAACGAGGAGGAATGGCTTTAAATTGGAAGGGGAAAGGTTTAGATTAGACATTAGGAAGAAACTCATCACAATGAGGGTGGTGAAGCCCTGGCACAGGTTGCCCAGAGAAGCTGCGGCTGCCCCATCCCTGGAGGTGTTCAAGGCCAGGTTGAATGGGGCTTTGAACACTCTGATCCAGCTGGAGATGTCCTTGCCCATGGCAGGGGGGTTAGAACTGGATGGGCGTTATGGTCTCTTTCAAACTAAACCACTCCATGATTTTATGGTTCAGTAACGGATGCAATGTCAGAAACATCTAAATAAGGGAAATTCACCCTTACAATCAAACATACTAAACACATGTGGCGAAAACCTGAAGAATGCTGGGACCAGTTCTGCTAGATAGGCCTTGGGGCCATCTCCAAAATGCCCATGTCAACACCACTCTCCCAGGCAGCTCTTCCAAACGGGAAATCCACCATTTCCCCCTAGAGTCCTGCATCACAGGGGAGTGGGACAGCCTTTGTGCCATGTGATACCCAGCTGGACGTGATGCCAAAATCCAGCGTAAAGCTCTGGGTAACAGGGGTTCCCACCACGTTGGCAGCCTGCTGGCCCCTCAGCGGGGCAGCCCCTCACCGGACAGGAGGTACAGGAACCTTCCCACAGAAACCCATCCCCTTGGCTGCGAGCTGGGGAATGAGCTGGGGAACGCCGGGGGAAAGCAGGGAGAGAAATGGAGTGGGACAGCAGGGGGGGGGGGGGGAAGCAGAGTGGGGAAAAAAACAGGGGCGCGGGGGAAAACCAGTCGCGTGAGGAGGATCTGGTAAACGGTTGAAAGGAAAAACGGGTGGGCGGGGAAACAGCCAGAGAGCAAAACGGTCAGGGGGAGGGGATTGGGAAACGGTCGGAGGGAAAAAAGGTCGGAGAAGGGATGGGAAACGGGAGGGCAAAGAGACTAGGAGGGGAAAAACGGCAGATGGAAACGGGGAGAGGGGAGGAGTAGAACACCGGGGGCAGAAAGAGAGGATGGAACACCGGGAGCGCGCTTACCTGCGGCGTTGGGTGCGATGCCGGCGGGGGCGCTGGTGGGCGCGGGGGTCGCCGGTCCGAGGGCGGCGGGCTGAGCGCCGGAGCGGGGGAACTGCTGAGAGCTCATGTCCGCCTGCGGGCACCGCCGCTGCGTCAGCGCGCGCCGGGACCGCCCTCGCCCCGCCTATGGCTCACCGCCCCGCCCCCCAAGCCCGCCTATTGGCCACCTCCCCGCCTCGCCCCCCCGTTCATTGGCCTTCTCTCCGCCCCGTCCTACCCGTTGACCGCATCCCCGCCCCGCCTATTGGCCGCCGTACCGCCGCGCGAGCCAATCCGAGGCGGCGCTGCTCAGCTAACGAAGTGCTGCTCGAGGCGATGACGTCATGGGGCGGCAAACCAATGGCGCAGAGGGAGGCACCGGCCAATGGGGGGCCGCCGTGGGGGTCGGCAGAGCCCGGATGTTACCGGGAGCGGAGCGGTTCCCGCCCCGGCTCCCATCTGGCGTGGGGCGGTCCGACCGTCTCTTCCCTGGACGTCCCCTCCACCCCCCTCTTCCGCGGCTCTGTCTCCCTTACCCAGCCAGCCCTGCCCTGTTTTCCCTAGCCCTGCCCGGCCCCATACTCCCGCCGTCATTCCCCGCCCTCTCGCTCCGGTGCCGCTGCCGCCGCCACCCCGCAGAGACCGTCTCCCTCTCCTCTCCCGCCACTTCCTCAGCCTATCGCCCCAGCTTTCCCCCTTCCAGCCCCCTCCCTCGCCCCGCAGCTCCTTCCCGGAGACACTTCGGACACCCGGAGTGGGTCGGGTCGGTGCCGTGGCATTACCTGGACGCGGGACGCGCCGCTCCAGCCGCCGCCGCCAGCCCAGCTCCGCTTCCGCCGCTGCGGCTGCTCGCGGCCGATTGGCCCGCGCCGGCCCCGCCCCCCGCCCTATTGGCTGCAGTGGCGCGCGCTGTGGGGCCTGCTGGGATATGTCGTCCGCACGCGCGTGAAGCAGGAGCGGCCGGGGGACCAAGGGGGCGCGGCGGGGGCGGAGACATTTCGAGGCCACACC